>JBBPPO010000415.1:0-10363 GCA_038092055.1 Leccinum glutinopallens
ACTACGTCCGACACACTCAAACCATCACTTCCATACTCACTGCCTACGACAACAACACCGACAGTCACCCCTCCCATTGTACCCCATCCTTCATCGCCCGCAAGGGAACCAGCTAGTACGAAGAAGGCTGGACTCCCGGAAGTAGTAGACGATGTCCAGTTCGCCAAATATAATGAATTTTCCTTCCCAAGTCTCCGACCTCGCCGCTCACAAGATATCATACCCTCACTACCTGCCCCTCGCCTTCCTCCAGCAAGCCCTTCTCCGATTTCTAGAGCACGATCCTCTGATGTGGCTGATGCAGAGTCATCCCCTGTCGAGAGCTCTCCGTCTCGAATTCCCTTCGGAAGGAAACCTAGTCTTATCCGCCAATCTTCAGTTGCTGTAATGGAAAGTACATCGACGTCGCCCCTCATGCCACCTCTCAGGCCATTCGTCGCACGAGAGAGAAGCGGCAGTTCTTCCAGTAAGGGAAGCGACGGTAGTAATTCCTCTAAAAGCGTGGTTCTTCCGGGGCTGAAAGACGCTGTAAAGGTAAAGTTGACCACGATTTCTCTCTGTCCAACCTTTCGTTGATTCTGCCAGGTCCCCTTTCTCACGTCAGAACATCAAATGGGAATGACCGACTTACTCCCCTCATCTCCATCGACAATTGTATCCAACTCTCAACCCAACATCCATTCGCCTACTCCACTCGGTTCGCATAGCCTGGGCTTACGCGCTGATGCGAACGCATCAACAACTTCACTTCCCAACACTAGAAGCAGTTCACCATCACGCACTGACAAGCGCGGGAAATCTACTTTTCCCAAGTTCTCTCACACAACCTCGCTATCGTTAACATCTGTGCCTGTGGAGTCCACTCTCGGTCCACCTATCCAGCCACTGGACTTCGTTTCTCTCACGGAGTCACAAGAGGCCACTAATTCCTATCTCGCTCGGACGGTGGATGATCTCACGACGTGGTTTTCCGTTATTGAGGTTGGTTTTGCAAATATGCTGGAGCAGTCGTGTGGCGACGCAATCGCCGAGGAGCAAGAGGAGACGCCAACGGAACGGGCAACATTCAACACCATCGGTGATGCAGAGAGCAATGCCCACGCGCAGGCAAGGCATGCCATAGCGACAGAACTTCCTTGACAATGTCAGTGGAGGACCCTCGTACTTCACGCATCGCCTTGCTAGTCGTCTGTCGATTTCGACCTTCTTTTACATTGCAATTTCCTAGTGGACTGCGTCCTGGTATCTATCCAGATCATCTACGGCGATCTCAGATATAGCTGTGCTCGCTAAGGTAGTTCGCAATAATCTCCACTGCTTGTTTCAAGTCAGATTGATCGGTTTTGATATGAATTTCAGGGTGCTCTGGCGCCTCGTATGGTGCAGATATTCCAGTGAAATCTGATATTTCGATATGACCCCCGTGTTGGAGCAATGACAAATGGGCTCGGCTCACCTTTGATCTCTCCAGCACGAGCTTTTTTGTACAATCCCTTGGGGTCACGTTGTTCTACAACAGAGAGGGGGGCATCAACAAAGACCTCCACAAAGGCTAGGTTGGCCTTTTGGTGGAGTTCGCGAACTGATTGTCGATCTGCACGGTAAGGAGATATGAAAGCAGTGATGGTAATGCAGCCCGCGTCGGTGAGCAACTTTGAGACCTTCAGCGCTCGTCTGTCAGATTATATAAGCCGATGGGTTATCTGGGTTGTCCGTACCTCCCCGATTCGCCGAATGTTTTCGACTCGGGATTTCTCATCGAAACCGAGATCCTTGTTGAGTCCGAAGCGGATGTTGTCCCCATCGAGGCGGTAAGAAAATTTCTTTTGATGCAAAAGATGCTGTTCGAGGGCGCAAGCGATGGTAGACTGCAGAACCAGTGAGTGACGGATCGAGAAGTCACCAGACTAGATCGAGAAGATCTGATGAGGAAGTTGCGCCAACCTTTCCGCTGGCGCTCAAGCCAGTGAGCCATATCGTAACTCCTGTCTGTTTGAGTAAGACGGTTCGTTCGGAGGCGCTGACAGAGCCTGCGAGGGGGATTGTCAGCATAGTAGAGCGCGGGGCAGAGACGGATGTGCATACCCTCGTGAAAAGTGATGTTAGTGGCCATGGTCTATAGATGTGATGATCTAGAGGGAATTGACCGATCCATCCATGCCCTTTTATGTGTCTGTCTTAAATTCTTCCGCTTGAGTATGCGTGCGTGGCTGTTAAACTTCATAACAGCTTGAGAAAGATCGGATTCTGCTCCGAGGTATTAGAAGGCATAACTTGTTAATTGCTTGATGATTCGCACGAGATGGAACATTTAGCATTGGGTGACGTTAGACTGTACCTGACACAAGAGAATTATTTCGTACTCTACAAAACTGCAAAGTCCCTCATGTCGGAAATCAAAAAAAAAACAAAACAAAACAAAAAAGACAAAACGAAGATGGTATCCTAATAAACCGACCAGTATCATGAAGCAGACGCACATAGCCAAACGATCGACTTTTTGACTGCCTCGGTGACTTCCTTTGTACTCAGAGGCTGATCTACTGGAGGACAGTGAATGAAAAGTACTCTAGTCGTCGGCTTATCGGTCTTGGGGATAGAGCGTCGGCACTCTGCCAACGAACAATAATAGATGAAGTCGCACAAATAATGACCGGCGTCTAGAGAAGAATATACTTGCTGTAAAAGATGAAAAGGGCAAGCGAATCAGACATTTGCACATTAGCTTCACACGGGAAAAACACTGCACTCACCTCTACGCCCGATTCTTTGAGATGATTCACAAGCTTCTCTACGTCGACATCGGTATAGATCTCTTCTGCAAATGATTCATATCCCTTTCCGAATCCACGTTTTGGGGCTTCACCGCCTTCGATAGGACTCTCGATCTCGAAATCGTAGCCCAACCGTGCCCTTTCCATCCGCTCTGCCAGTGTAGCTTCAGGGGGACCTCGAGCGGCCTCTTCACGTGCAACACGGACGGCGGGCGCATGACATCCATTCGCGTCCTTCATGTTATAACCGAATTTGTGACCAGTTCTCTCGATCCGCAGTGGTCCCCGACCGGCTACGCCGACGTGAAGCACAAGATCGTAACCGTTTGGAGGTGGGGGGAAGGTATTGTCGATCGGGGGAAGAACAGGGGGGCGGGCATGGAGACCTGGAACGAGGGACAAGACATCGTCGTACGTGACGGCTACGTTGAGGGCAGTTATGCGGATTTCGCGAGTGGTTTTGTCCGGTCCGGAGATGGAGAGGTCAGATGGGGTGGGATCTCCAGGATCTTCGTGAGATAGTTGATCTGCTGGCACCTCTGCATGTATGACTGTGTTATGGAGAGGCTGGACGGCGAGCCAGGACGGATTGACAGGATAACGCGAGAAGGGCTGGGCCCGGTGTGGGTCAGGTTGCAGGCCAAGGTAACAGAAATGAAATAAAGTACAGGATAAGGGGGACTCACACCAAAGCCGGTAACGAGCACAGAGTACGGACGAGTCGACGCGCCGTTGACGGGTGGCATGGCAAACGACAAAGAAAAAGGTGGGACTCGTGGGAACTCTCTCCGGGCAAGGCCGGGTTAGTTTACTTTTCAATTCCGACCCTTCTCTCTACTACATAGTAGTAAACATGTTCCGACTCCCCTCTGCTCACGGCCGGCGCGCAGCCTCCACCATTGCGCTCAAGTACTCCAACGCCCTCTACTCTGCATCCCTCGCAAAGTCTCCACAGGCCCTCTCCAAGGTGCAGACCGAACTCGGCACCATCTCGAAATCCATTGCCGAGACACCCGAGTTGAACACATTCATATCCAACCCCACCCTCTCTGCAAAGGAACGCGCCACCAGTCTCTCTGCACTCTATGCAAAGGCAGAGGGCGTGAGGAAGGAGCCAGTCTCCGACATAACGAAAAACCTCTTTGCTGTCCTCTCAGAAAACGGCAGACTGAACGAGACCCAGGGTGTCATCGAGGGCTTCAACGAGCTTGTTTCAAAATACAAGGGAGAGTTGGAGGTCATCGTCACTTCGGCTGCACCACTGCCAAGAGACGCCGCTGTCAAGCTCGAGTCCATTCTCAAGCAGTCGGAAGCTGCACAACACGCAAAGTCCCTCAAAGTGATCAACAAGGTTTGCATCCTGTCATTGTCCGACCTGGCTCTTGTTCATCGTCATCCAGGTCAACCCCTCTCTCATGGGTGGTATCGTGGTAGACTTTGGCGACAAGAGTATCGATCTCAGCGTATCCTCACGCGTAAACAGGTTGAACAATGTCCTCCAAGGCAAGTATTGTCGCGTACCAGTCTTCTCGTGCTCATTCTCTTTATAGAATCAATATAACGTCGAGGAAATTATTTGGTGGAGGTCGTCGGCTGTAGCATACCCCTGCGAGTTGAATGTCGCTAGACCCATTTTACTCCAGGACACGGCGCCAAATAATAGATTTGCTACTCTCACTTTGTGTACTCGCCTGAGTAATCGAATCCATTTGAGTGAGCCGAGTCCGAAGTTCGGCACGTCGCGTCTCCTTCAACTACGACCTTTTCGCTGTCGCATATATCCATAGAGCGTGGCTAGATTCCAGCAAACGTCGTATGCTAACTTCTGGTATGTATTCCCTGGACCCCTGATATTCTCGTCCTGACACTCGAAGCTTCCGTAACTTGGTTCGTCGCCCCACTTCAAGCCTCTCATCACATTTGATGCAGAAACTCAATGTGGACACAGCCCCGTATGTTCGTGTCCCGTTCTCGAGCGGAACATCAACAGCCATTTGGATAGTGGATGTTCCGAACATAAATCGAGTACGGGAGACCAGGTACCCGCCAAAGAGGAGCCAAAAGGTAAACTAGCTCCCATATTCTCTCAGAGCCAGAGCAGCAACTTGAAATCGACTCTCATACCGACACAATCCCCCGAGATCAACTCTGATCCGGGGCCGTCCAAAAAGAAACGAAAAACCGACGGCTCATCCTCAGCCACGACGCAGCCCAGTAACCAAAAACATACCAACAGGCGTGTACTTGGCGATTCGGCTGCGAAACTTGGCGCACCCTTGGCTGAAAGGCTTCGTCCACATTGTCTCGACGACTTTGTCGGACAACAGCATCTGATTGGACCCCATTCATTGTTGAGGAACCTCCTCAAATCCGGAAACTTGGGAAGTATCATATTTTGGGGCCCGCCAGGGTAAGTAAGCATTTTTCACCTGACGAGCGGTGGACTCATTTCAGCAAACCACAGGTGTGGGAAGACCACGCTTTCGAGACTCCTGGCTAGAGAATCAAATTGCATTTTCAAAGAGTTGAGCGCTACCTCGTCAGGAATCAACGACGTTCGTCACGTCTTCGATGAAGCAAAGGGGTCTTTGGCTCTGACGGGGAGGTATGCTGGCGAGTTATGACATGCCATCACGTTGACTCCGTCTCTGGTAGGAAGACTGTCTTGTTCTTGGATGAAATCCATCGTTTCAGTAAATCTCAGCAGGTAGGCCTTTCCTTCTGCACTGATGCACTGATTTAAATAAAGTACAGGATATCTTTTTACCATACATTGAGAAGGGCCAAATCCAGGTAAGCTACCATTGCTGCACCGTCCCACTATGCGATAGTTATCGTCCACATCCAGATGATAGGTGCGACAACAGAGAACCCATCCTTCAAGTTGACGGGAGCTCTCATGAGCCGTTGTCGGTACGTGAAAACAAGGGTTCCTTCCCGTCGTCTGACCCCTATTAGTGTGTTCACGCTAGAGCGCCTCACAGACGAGGAAATGCAAAACATCATTTCTCGTGCAGTGGAACGTCTCACACTTGCGGATGAAGCAACCGGGTTGTCAGCTTCGCAACAGCTAACCAGTTCCCAAGGTTCCAGCCAACCCTCCATGACACAAGGTTCGACAGAGTCGTGCAACGTTGACACTCTATATCCATCCTGTCTCCAACTCACCCCGGGCATCATCTCATCCCTCGTATCTCTATCTGCTGGGGACGCACGAACAGCACTTTCTCTACTGGAGCTCGTCTTCGCATCAAAGGACAGTATCCCGGAAGAGGAACTTCTTACCTCGTTGCGACAGTCGGTTTCCTGCTCATATGATCGAACAGGCGACAGTCATTATGACATGATTTCTGCTCTTCACAAGTCTGTACGCGGTAGTCAAGGCAGTGCAGCAATGTATTGGCTTGCACGCATGCTAACCGCTGGGGAGGATCCTCTGTATATTGCGCGAAGGATGGTTGTCTGTGCGAGCGAGGATATCGGGCTTGCGGATAACCATGCGTTACCGTTGGTGAGTTAATTTGTCCTAATCATCGTATAATCGCCTACCGATTCATTTGGCAGGCAATGGCAACTTTGCAAGCCTGTCAACAAGTTGGAATGCCAGAATGTCGCATTAACCTGGCTCATCTCGTTGCTTATCTCTCCGAGGCTCCAAAGAGCACACGTGCTTACGAGGCATATAAATCAGCTGAGATAGCAGCGAAAAAGGATCTCACCGCACCAGTACCCATGGCGATGCGGAATGCACCAACGACGCTCATGAAAGAGCTCGGTTACTCTGAAGGATACAAGTATAATCCCCATTACCTGTGAGCTTTGCAAAGTGGAACTCGATTTGCCAGTTGCTGACCATCCCCCAGACACCCCGTTCATAATGAGTATCTACCCCACGTCCTTCGAGAAGAAATGTTCCTGAGAGGACACTGTGACGTCTCCGATAAGGTATGGGACGAAAATGCCCTCCTGAAATGGGAGACGGAATGCAATGCTGGCCTGCCTTGGTCCGGGCGCCCGGTTGTTTATGATTCATGACGCATGGCATTAAGATGGCATCGTGACATGGCAATCCTCAACTCGGGTACCGATAACCGCATACATATGTACGATCATACTTCGGGGACAATTTTAACTTTGCGACATTTCGTGACAGCAATCATCGCGTGCATTTCTGTGGTCGTTGATCTGATCGGCGACTCGGAGGTATACGAGCTCCACCGGAACATTACAATTCAGTCTGGTACCATAAAGAGCCACCAATGGTCCTGGAAGGACTTACCAACATGGGGTCACATGGTTGGTATCGGCAGCTGAGATAGAAATCGCTAACGCTGCCTATTATGCAGTCTTGTTGTCCTCTGCCGTCGTTATCTGCCGAGAAAAGAAGCGGGTTGCATGTGTTGCACTTAAGCTTGCTGTCAGGGTCCTTCCATCGCGTGAGGCTGTGACCAGAGGTACTTAGCCTCAGGTTGCATCATGCTGCACAACCTAGGAATTTCGTTATTTTACGTTACAATTTGAACTGGATGTGTTCGGGTAAATCGGGAGTGAGGTAAGCGGAATTGTTTGCGACCATCGATTGATCTAACTTATATAGCCCGTAGTAATGGGTTCAACTTGAAGCCCCGTCCTCTCGCCGCGTTGGTCCCCGCCCTCTATTACAGTGATGGCGCGCCCACCAAATATCGTCGACGTCCTCCAATCATCGCCTCCTCTTGGTAATAACCCTCCGAGCGTCAGCGACGACAAGTCCTACCCCGAAAAACATGATCCCGAGACTGCGTTCGTCGAGCCCCAGATCGACGACCTCGTCTTGCATGATGAACGTGACATTGCGACTCACGTCATCTCCGTTTCAGATGACCCGAGTCTAAACCCTTGGACTTTCCGTGCCTTCCTTCTCGGAATTGGTCTTTCTGCCTTTGGAGGAGTTCTTGGTGCGTGATATCATCTCCCGTTGAGATTACTGATCGAAAACTGTTCACAGCTGAGATATACTATTTTAAACCAGTAGGTCAAGTTCGCTCCTGCAGCTACATTCTCTTTATTGTTCACGCCAGCAAACCGTGGCCGTTTCCTTGATGTTCCTTGCCGTTATATCGTATGTATTGGGAACCTTTATGGAAACCTTGATCCCTCGCCACCCCTACTTGAGGTGGTTGAATCCGGTAATTCACCTACCATGCTCGGTTTCCTCAACTGATCCGGAACACGCATCGACAGGGTCCGTTCAACAAGAAAGAGAACGCGTTCGTTGTCATCATGGCCAGCGCAGCAGCAAACTCCGCCCTTGGCACCGAGGTCCTCGCAGTCCAGCGTTTGTACTACAATATTACGCCCAATCCCGGTGCTTCGATCTTCCTGCTCTTCTCCAGCCAGTTGCTCGGCTATGGAATTGGTGGAATGATGCGCCGTATGTGCTCTATCAGAAATCTCACTCAAATGTTTAGATTCATACTTTGTTATGCAGCCATTTTACTGTATCCATCCAAGATGTTGTATCCTACAGTGCTTCCCCTCATCTCCATGTTTGATGCCCTGTACGAAGGTGGACAAGCAGCGAGGAACAAACTGACGATTTTTTATTATGTGTTTGGCGCGTAAGTTGTCCGACAGTCGGGTTTGATGATGGCCCATCTCTGATCGGATGGTATTCAGGATATTTATTTGGGAACTGTTCCCCGAATGGATATTCCCGTTACTAACTGGGTTCTCTATTTTCTGCTTGGCGAATCCCAAAAGCCCCGCGTTTTCCCGTGTTTTCGGTGGTTCTAACGGTAACGAGGGTCTTGGGCTGTTATCTATTTGTTTCGACTGGCAGGTAAGTGTCCCTTGCAAGTTTTGGTTTCTTGTAACTCAATGCTGTCTGTAGTATATCGCGGGGGTTGTCAATCCGATGGCTATTCCTCTCAAAGCCCAAGTATGTTTCAGTTCAACTAAACGAAAAGAACTCGCTGAAACTCGTTCAGGTGTCCAACTTAATTGGTTACATACTTTGCATGTAAGTTAACCTCCGAGAGCCGCACAACATGATGACATGACTAGACTAGGGTCGTGTTTGTTGCAGTATATTATAAAAACATCTGGCAGGCTCAAAACTTCCCATTCGTAGGTCCGATTCACTAATCCATGAAATATGTTTTAATTTTCTGGCTAGCTTTCTCAATTGCTTTACTATGAGAACGGAACGGAGTATAATCAAACCCTGATCCTCAATTCAAACTATGAGGTCGACCCAACGTTGCTCGCGGAGCAAGGACTTCCTTGGTATTCTTCTACATGGGTGGTCTACTTGCTCACTACAAATCTGGGACTTGGTGCAACATTCACACACCTCCTTCTCTGGAACAGAGACGATCTTCGTTCCGCGTGGAGTTGGGCAAACCTCCGGACCCTCAAGGAATCATGGAAGACATTCGATTGGAAATTCTGGCAAAACGATGGAATGAGGGACTTGACTGAGAATGAGGAGCTCGATCCCCACTATGTAGAGATGCTTAAGGTGAGCCAATTGCAGCCGCTCTGAGAGCGACCTGATAACCGGTCAAAAAGTATCCGGATGCACCCAATAGTTGGTATTTCATAACGCTCCTACTTTCCGTCATTGTTGCTTTGGTTGTCATCTACAAGACAGACTCCACGCTTCCATGGTGAGTTGTATGTCAGTGGTTGCATGACAATGGTGTCGAATGTTGAACATTTACTATAGGTGGGGATTTCTGGTTGCGATATTGTTGGCCACAATATCAATTCTCTTCTTTGGTGCACTATACGCGATTACGGGACTCGCCTTCATCATACAACCGTAGGTAACATTTCATTCAGTACACGACATGACACTGACAGATGTGGAAGATTCGTCCAAATGATTGGGGGATTCTTACATCCTGGGAAGCCAATGGCGAACATGTACTTCGTGTTGTATAGCTATAGTAAGATTCCGTGGATTCATCATACATTGGTTGAGCTGAAGTGCGTTGGGCAGATACTGTAGCACAGGCTGGATTGCTACTCCGGGACCTCAAGATTGCTCAATGTAGGTTCGCCTCCAAGATCTGTTGAGTAGATTTGACACAGATTTCACCAGATGCGAAGCTGCCTCCTCGTGCCGCATTTACAGCCCAGATTATTGGCACCCTGTTCGGCGCCGTACTGAACTACGGTAAGCGCAACCAAGTGGTCATCTGAAATCACCTCATATTTGCATTTGCGCAGTGTTGATGAACTCCATTATTGATAATCAGAGAGAGATTCTTCTTTCGATTCAAGGGACGAATATTTGGTCTGGCCAACAACCACAGCAATACAATTCACAGGCCATTGCCTGGGGTGGTCTTAGTCGTGAGCTATTTGCAGTAGGAACAAGGTATCAATGGGTGCCTTGGTCCTATTTGCTGGGTTTATTCGTTCCCGTTCCATTCTGGGTTGCACACCGCTTTTGGCCTAAACTCCGGATGGACTACCTTTATTACCTTGTTTATCAAGGTCACTCCAGTTCAAATTAGCGGCTGTGCCGTCCTCGAAATTTGTCCACTCGTGGGAAACAAAGATGCGGCTGGGATCACGGGTACGTTGTGTGATTATAATCA
>JBBPPO010000416.1:0-10363 GCA_038092055.1 Leccinum glutinopallens
GAAGAGCGCCCGCTGCTCTCGCAGGGCTATGCCGAACAACAGGCTACAGACCGCGAGACCTTTGACGCGCTGCAGAAAGCACGGGTGGAGAACAGCCTTGAGACGCACAACCAGGTTGTAACGACCAAGAAGCGGTTAAACCGGATGCAGGCTGAGTATAAGGCACACCGGGAGACATTGTTGGCTGCACGCAAGGAGCAGTATGAGAAACAACGGGCGGTGGCGGAGAAGAAGTGGGAGGAAGAGAAGGAGAAGAGGAGGGCTGCGTATGAGGAGGAGGAGGAGGAGGAGGAGGAGGAGAGGAGGTTTCGGGAAGAGGAGGAGCTACGCGGAGAGAGGAAGAGGAGCGGGAGAGAGCCGAGGCGGGTGAGTGTTTCTTGGTTGATGTCGGTGTGTGCAGTAAGACTGACCCCTGGATTACAGAACGACTTGCGGCGGAAGAGGCTGAGGCTACGAAGGAACGGGAAGAGGAGGAATGGTTGGCGGAGCAGCGTTGACAACGCGAGATCGAACGGGCTGCTGCAATGGAAGAAGCGCGCAAGAAGGCGCAGCGGGAGCAAGAGGCGGAGGAACGTGCAAAGATGCGTGCGCACTCTGCCAAGACGGGTCCTCCTGCCAGTGTGGCTCCGCGTGCCGACGCCTGGCGGTCGCGTGCTGCCGGTGGTTCACCCGCCGCCATGACTGCTTCGACAACGACAAGCACGACGACGGGCAGCCTCGCACCTGCACATTCACAGTCTGGCGCCGTCGCCTGTCAGTGCGACCCCAACGAGCGGAGGACCACCGAGGATCGGAGGCGGCTCGTGGCGTCAACGTGTGGCCGAGAAGAAGCGTGGGGAGCGGGCGCCTGGGTCGCCTGCTGCTACCAACGCTGCGCTGCCTCCGTGCGAAGGCAAGAGGGACACAGACAGGTTCGAGCCGGTTGCGGAGAAAAAGGTGTGGAGACCTCAGCGGTTCCAGAATTAGGACCGAGGTCGAGGCGTGGGCGGGGTCGAGCACTGTCGTTTCATTGCATGCCTACGCTTTGTTCTTTTACTTTTACTTTTTACTTTTACCTCTGCCTACCCTCTTTTGTCTTTCCTCTAAAAAAATACCAGTAGTTTGCAATATTCAGGGATGATCAAAATCTTTTTGCTGCTCTCTCAAGTCTTATGCTTCCTAAATTGAATATAGACTATTATGCTTACTGTAGACATTATAGATGTTGATGAATGCAATATTTTTGCTCCATCTCCATACAAAATTTCATTTACAAATCAACATCACTGAGTACATTTCTATAGATTCTTGGCCATTTTGACCATTTTTCTTTGTTCTTTTGTCAGTTACATTGCTGAGAATAGAGGATTATTATATAAAAAGTCAAAGATATGTTTAACATACTCATCCTATTCTGAAGAATGACATTCAAAATCATCTCTACCTTCTCTTCTTTGGAGGCTTTGCCATACTGATCAAAAACTCCCTTTATAGCTGATTTCACATTCTTGGGTATGTTTGATGCCTTGTACTTTTTGGCAGCAGATACAAGTGGTTGAGGATCTTTTTGATGGAAAAGATAGAAAGAGTGCTCCAAAATGAGTAGTGAATCTACAAAGAAATGAAATTAAACATTTTGTGTTGTTTTCTTTCAAAAATGTTGAAGAGAAAAAAATATATACCAATACCAGTTAGAAGGACTTTCTTCCATGTACCCAGATTCATCTATGATTGTTGATTTTAGTTGAATACAAAATGAAGTCAATAAAGAATTTACAATACTGTTAGGCTTCAGAATTGAGGATTGCTCAGAAGAAAGATTTGACTAAATAGTAAAATATTACTACCAAAATGACAAGAAAATGCATTTACATACTGTTTCATTGTAAACAATCTCAACAATAAATTCAATGGAAATATATAAAATATCATATCATGAAAATAGATTTACCTGCTACAAATATTTTGAAAATAAGTTAAAATTGCATTTGTACAATAAGGACTTACAGACTAAAATTGACATAGATAATCATATTAGATTGTTGATGAGATGTTGAAATCACAATGGTAATGAAGAACTTACATCCTGCAAGTAATGCAAGCATGTTTGAAGAACAATAGTGAATATGATGATGCTGCCAAAAATAACAGATAACATACAGCCTTGAAATTATGAAGTGATAAGGAATCGAAATCAGAATCACATTGAAGCAACCAATGTACAACATACCATCTGTGAGGAATGCAAAACATTTATCATCAGTGTCGTCAATGCTTTGAAGGATGATATTCAATATGTACTTTCTATAATTGTCAAAAATGAACAGTTAGAATGAAATTAAAACTTTCAGATCAAAAGATAGCTCACAGTCTGTAATAAATGAAATGATTAATATGTTTGAATTGTTTGAAAATAATGGACAGCTCACAAGCTGAATGAATGATGATAAAAGTAAGTTGAAAATGTGCGTCAATAATGGTAAATGAATCAATAATGTGATACAACACACCTCCTATAAATGAAAAAGCAGTAAAAATAAACATGTTAACAATATTTTGAAAAAAAAAATGATGAATGATTTATAACTTACCATCTGTTATGTGAATAAACATCATTGTATTGTTATGATTACTACTGTTTGACTGTTTTTTTCAAGATGCACAACTCACAAGCTATTAAACATTGAGGGTGGATTGCAAAAGAAAAGGAAATAATATAATTAGCATCACCAATTTACAGAACAATCCAGAATTTCCAGTGTACAACTCACAGGCTGTCATTTCCAGAGCAGAAGGGTGAATAAGTGAACATAATTTGGTCAGCATCGCCACTGATACATTCAGTGCTGTAAAACAGACCCCCTGTGATTTCCAGACAAATTTGAAAAATGGTTGATCATCATAACCACACTCTGGCACATTCCACAATGCACAACTCACATACTGTTATTTCCAGAGCAGAATGGAGAATGAATGGACATGGCATCATCAGCATCACAACTCTATGGCACAATCATCAATCCACAACTCACATCCTGTCATTTCCAAAGCAGGAATGAGCATGAATAGACATGGCATCATCAGCATCACAACTCTCTGGCACATTCTACAATGCACAACTCACATCCTGTCATTGCCAGAGCAGAATGGAGAATGAATGGACATGGCATCATCGGCATCACAACTATCCGGCACATTCCACAATGCACAACTCACATACTGTCATTTCCACAGCAGAATGGAGAATGAATGGACATGGCATCATCAGCATCACAACTGGCACATTAAACAATGCACAACTCACCCACTGTTGTTTCCAAAGCAGAATGGAGAATGAATGGACATGACATCATCAGCATCACAACTCTATGGCACATTCAACAATACACAGCTCACAATCTGTCATTTCCGAAGAAGAATGGAGAATGAATGTACATGGCATCATCAGCATCACACCTCTCTGGCACATTCCACAATGCACACTTACTCCCTGTCATTACCAGAGCAGAATGGAGAATGAATGGACATGGCATCATCAGCATCACAACTCTCTGGCACATTCCACAATGCACACTCACTCCCTGTCATTTCCAGAGTAGAATGGAGAATGAATGGACATGGCATCATCAGCATCACAACTCTATGGTATATTCTGCAATGCACAACTCACCAACTGTCCTTGTCAGAGTAGAATGGAGAATGAATGAACATGGCATCATCAGCATCACAATTCTCTGGCATATTCTACAATGCACAACTCACATCCTGTCATTTCCAGAGCAAAATGGAGAATGAATGGACATGGCATCATCAGCATCACCACTCTCTGCCACATTCCACAATGAAAAACTCACTTTCTGTCATTTCCAGAGCCAAATCAAGTAATATCAGTCAAATCAATTTTCTACATTTGCTGCAATGACTAGAGTCTCACTTTCTATAATTTCCTCAGTCGAATCAAAATAATTAGCACATACTCAATTTTCATATATGCACTTATCATATCTCACCCAAAAGTGTGGAAACCATCTTGCCAGTTTTCTGACATCTATATTGTTGGTGTTGTGTACAAGAAATGCAGATTGATGCAGCCTGTCTATGTCAGATATGACACTTTTTTTAATTACAGAATTAACTTTTGATAAATATTCAACTTTCAATACTCACTCTCGAACTGCATACTTAATACACAATGCTATGTTTGTTTCTTGGGCAGTAACAAATAGCATTTGCAAAGCCTACTCATTCAGAGCTCCTGCTGTGTCTTCGAGCAACATGTTGCATCCCTCATTCGAGTTGTGCATCCCTTGCATCCATGCAAATTCCATCAGCTGAATCATTTTATTGGAACAGAGAAAAATACCTCCAATCCGAACACTCCGTTGTGGTGCATGGTTCAGTTGAGAAAGACGACCCCATATATTTGCATTCTCGAAAATTCCATCCACGAGCTTATGTGCCTTTGCTACCTTTTCCTTTATTGGCAGCTTTCGATCATCACTAGATAGTTCAACCATGCCACGAGCCAGTAACGCATCAAACTTAGTGAACAATGTTGTGAGCTTCAAAAAAACCTCGCGCAAACTGCACTTACCGTTCCTTGTATCGCACTCATTAAAAAACATTTCCTCGGAGCGTTGGATTGCCCGATCCAATTTATCCATTGGGATACAGTACCTATATAGGGTAGCAACTAGTCAATGATTCCTACTTCCCGCACAGTTCGAGTTGTTACCAAAGGGCATGAATGCGTTCCTTGAGCACCGTTGTGTTTGCACGATCAGCAATGAACTCCTTCAATTGTTGTAATTCGTGTGCGGAACCAGCTTCGAAGCCCCGCGAGTCATGGAAGACAAATTTGTCATTACTCTCGAAGATCAATTCGTCCTCGATGTTGTGCATTCCGCGCTAGTAACGTATTAATCAAAGCGCATCGTCCAACATGCCTGTAGCGATACTCACCCCCCTGGTTCCCTCAACTTGGTTTAAATTGATCTACTCGCGCAGTTTCATACATAACTCATCCATAGGTATCAACCCATGTTCGCACCTTGTTTCCCTTTCCATCATAGACCTTCGGATTTTCGGTAGTGTTACAGATCGCGCGGAGAATAGTCGTCTTGCCAGCGTTCGCGCGCCCAATGATAAGGATCCTGAAGCGGCCAAATTTCTCTTGAATGTTTTCAAAATCACCGATCTTGTTTGCCTCCATATCCGAGCATGAGCGTGTTGTCGAAGAAACTGTGGAAAGTCGAGTTGAAGCAGTAGTCACCGAGGGAGGAAGTGGAAAAGTGCTTGTCGATCGACCCATCTATTTCCGAGTCCGACGTCCGCTTCCGGCCGGCGGCAGGATTCGGTGTTATTTCGATCCCTAGTACTACTTGATAGTCATATGAACGACCCCTCAAGTTGATCTCCCATCTCTGTCTCTCAACTCTGGTCGACTCCCTCGACTCGTCTTCCGCCTCCACGAATTTCGCCCATCTCAGGCTCGCGGTAGCCGAATCCGACTTGTGCCACCTCAGCGAAGTACGGATAGAGACCAAAGACAACTTGCAGTGTTTCGTTCTCGTTCATCCCCTAGGTTACTCGACAAGCAATTTTCTGGCGACGATCCTCTGAATCCGTTTGATCTAGGCGCGTGCACGCTGCGCATTCTTGTTCGGCCTTTTGGCGCACTGCTGCCAGCCTCGCAGAAGCGCGGGCAATACTTACAGACGTGTAGCGACGGACAGTTTCAGCCAAGTTCAGATTCGGGCGGAGGTGTCGTTGAGTGGGTTGATGGCGAGAAAAGTTGGTACGGTCGATATGCAGTACTCAGTAGCCGTATGGTTTGTTCATGGAGAATTCAACATGGATACGTGAATATGTAATTCATCCAAGTCAACGACAAAGTAAATACGAATACAAATTTTGTCTCCACCTCCGTAAACTAAACTATAAAGATCAGTAAACGCGATTGCGTCATTACGACGCAAGAAGACAATGTATGCGTCGTGGAAACTCACCCGATTGCCCTCGTCATTATATGCCCTGCCTACCGTAGACACGACCACAGTGTCATGTTAATGATGCTATAGAGGGACTTGGGGAACACACACAACCATCGCGACAATACAAGCCGGAATTTCATTCTAGATATTGGTGAGGTAAACCTGCTCGAGATCATCATCTTTTTGTGCTGCCCTATCAATTCCAGGAGCAGCCAGATCAGTATGATCGATATGATCGACACGGGGAGCGCGACAGCGAACCAGGTCGCCCATGCCAAGCCCGATCGCGGGTTCTGGGGCGAGCCACAACCGTCCGCGTCAGAGGTGGTTCTACACGGGTAAGATGATGGACGCACGATCAAGCACGGAGCAAAAGACACCTCACAGGTAACGTTGGAAGGATAGGCTTTTTAGGAACTTAGAGAGCGGTCGGACAGCACTAAACAGACATACATGGATGCAAATGCGACAAACTATTGGTGCAGCGACATTACGGAAAGCATATGTCAGTCTCCACTTGAACAAGCGAGAAATCTGAGCGCACCTATTAAATCCACATGTTGCCCAAGCATGACGCGAATTTAAAGACCAAAAGAACCGTTTGCGGCCTCGAACTGGCCAAGGCTCTCAACAGGCGCGTAATCAGCATCCGATCAACGTTCGTCTTGTGAGATCGTCCAACCATCGATCAGAAGCATGATCATTCATCACCGAGCATATGTGCCTAAGTGGTATACTAATCAGCAACATGCCCGGACAGTGATTTGTCGACATACTTGGTCGCATCAGGCGTTGACAGTGGAACTGGAATTTCATCCGACCGAATGACCCTAAAGACGACCTCAAAAGGGTCGACGTTACAAAGAGCGGGATTGCCTAAATAGCATTGGATCAAGCGTCGTACAATAAAAACGACACACAGACCTCGGATGTCCACAGGATTGTACTGTAGTTCAGGATCGCAAATTACTTGTCTGCTTCCGAGCTCTCCTTGACAATGAGCATATGTTCGTCTCCGTCTTCATCATCCGCGCAGTCGTCCATGTATTGCTCCCGCGAGCGACTGCGTCCTGCCCAGTGACGAGGTCCTCGAGCGCCTGCATTTTGTCAAATATATTTTCTTCGTTCGTTTTCAACCTCGTAAGTAGAAGACGGTCATCTTCTTGAGTTGCTAGTCAAGAAGCGGTGCAGACACGATGGTCGGGCCGCTGCTCGCCGAGTGCTGTGCGCTCGTTGCCCTCTACATTAACATGTAAGTATGATCTGGACCTGCAAATGACTCTTGGTGGCAGTCAAAGATCCCTAACGGCGTTAAAAGGAATGTATTCCCACGAATACAGCTGCACTTCTCTCGAGACACCGCCCGGGCGTCTTGAGGCCATTGACCAGGGGAGTGCCATCCTGTCCCATTCGGATCCCTGACTTTCCCCAATCAAGTTGCACAGCAGGCCGCTTTAGTCTCAAGCACCAGTGCAAAGTTGAATTTCGTCGTAAGCGAAGCACTAGGACGCTGAAATGGCCAGGGATGACGCAGCGAAAATTACTCCGTGGTTCGAGACAAGAAAACAATAAAAAGGACCCTCTCAACTGCAGCTAAGGACGTTGTTTGTTCAAAGGATGCAGACAGTGCATTCACAAGAAGAATGGAGATTACCTGCATATATTGACCCTGCAGGTTCCTTGATAGTGAGGTTCGGGTCCTGGCGCTGCTAACCATTCCCTCTTACGTTCCCCATGACTCCTGCAAATATAATCAGCGACTTTGGTACGTACGACCTGCCGTTTGACCCACTCGTAAGGTGCGTGTTACTACTTTGACCGTGAGATCTATGTCGGGACTCATCTGCATGGACCTTGAACGTTGGATCCCAGGGCCCCATTCCCGGAAGCCATGCATGGCGTGCCTTTACTGCATTGCAGCATCAATATACCATTGAGAAGATGATACACCATATTCGATGGTGAAGAAAAGCACACCAAGCGGAAATGTGCATCGCAATTGCTGGGAGCACGGTGGCACGTAGAAGTTAGAACGATGTCTGCGGCGCATTGCATCGAGGCCACGATGTCCCCTTAGAATCACCCATACTATGTCACTTCCATGACCAAGGGGGCCGAGAACCTGAGTATGACAAACATGAGCACAACAATCTCATCTCGAGAATGAAATTTCAAGAACGTTGAACTTGTGCTGCTCGGGCATTGAAGAATTGGTGTAACAGTCGCCGGTGTAGTCTGAACCTCAAGCTCAGTCCATACTGCGCAGTACTCGTTGACCATCCCCACCCAAAGTTAAACCTTTTTCCATGTCAATGTTGACCATCCTTGAATGCGAGAGGTGGATGCGAGAGATGGATGATCTTTTTAAAAAGCCTCATCATGGCCATCGCCATCGGCAACAAGCAAGGTGTGACTTACAAGTGTGACACAGGATCCCCTGGGAATTTGGGACCATTGCTACAGCGACTTGTTAAGAACTCAAGTTTCTTGGCACAGGGAGCACATTTAAGTAGACGATGTCACTTATTCCATGCAGCACATATATGATCATGGTGAAACAGGAGAAGTAAAGACATTGACATATCGTACGTCTTGGTCCATGCCGTATAGTAGGAAAAAGAGTGGATGCCCCAGCTCGGTCCTGGACACTGCTCGCATACACAAAGCAACCCCCCGAGAAAGAAAGAAAAAAGAAGCTTTATTATGAACTATCTTCAGGTTCCGTCCATTCCCCATCCACCAGATGGAAAACATCACCGAAAATATCTATGTGCTTCAGATTAGGGAGACTAGAGAATGGATCAAGCTTGTTGAGAAGAATATATCGGAATTGAGACAACCCTCGATCTGATATGCCATGCAGTGCAGCAGATGCCAACAGTCCTTTCAGCACAGATCTATTAGCATGAGCGGATCCATACCTTCCATAGCATGGAGAACTCCCTAGGATGAGAACAATAAGTGATCAAGCGGCCACATGGGACATAGGAGGCAGCAAGAAATCAGCTCACATATGAAAACCCTATCTGATCGCGTCCCAGTTGCAGTGTGATTGAGCGAAGCGAAGAAAGGTCCTTCCATGCCGGTAGATCCAATATACTATCCATGACCTCTCCACCGCATCTAAAAGCAGGCATCATATCTATCACGAAACACAGCACCTCGAGAGTCCGTGGTGCTTGCTCGATGATGTCATCAATCTGCTCGGAGTAGTCCATGTCGTCAGCATAAATTTGATCAACAACATGGACATGTAGCTCCACGACAGCTGATTGGCACAGCCAATCCTCCTGTTCGAGGCACGAGATATCCATGACAAACGTGCGCAAGCTCCCCGTATTGATGGTCTTGGTGGGCCAGTAGTCATCCCCAGTACAGTCTAGCAGGCAAAGTCGAGACACTGCAAGCGGTATCTTGAGGTTCTCCTCCGGTTCTGCGTCCGATGTTGGGCTTTGCTCGAACTTGCACCGGTCAAAAGACAATTTTTCAAGCAATTGGAGTGCTGCGAATGTTCTTAAGTACTCCTCCGTATGGACAATGCAGTGGTAAACCCGAATCTCGCGGAGGTTTTTCATGTACAACACTGCAGGGATGCATGTCTTGCGGAGCACCTCGACTGCCTCCGAGTCCGAGTCTGCTGAACAATGCCCCCAGCCCTGGAATTCGCATACCCTCACAGTCTGAGCAAGGGAAAGCGCTAGAGGTTGCTTCTCGGCAATATGTTCGCACAGCATACGTCCAATCAAGTCCTCGCCGTAGTATAAGGGGGGACCATGGAGGAACGCTGCGTGATCAAGCTTTACAAACTCAAATATGCGGGGAAGGCAGACATTGGCAAAGAACCTGCAAACGCGAGAAAGATTGGAGAAGATCTCGAGTTCCTTGAAACCTAGGTGCTCGGTGGGTGAGGCGAGGAGTTCGAAAATATGGAGATATATCTCATTCGGAATTGTAGGCAAGACTTGGTTGACTCTTCGTCGTTCCGGGGCTGGACAAAATAGTGAATTTTCAAGCCAAGGGGCGAAATGAAAACGCAATGTGAACTCACTGGACCACTGGAGGAGAGACATGTCTACTTGCAAACCAAAGTGTGTGGGGTAGCTTGGAAGTCGTAAAAAGCAAAAGAATCATGCGGCGCGAGGCATTACAATATTAATGCTGACTCATACTCCGGCGTGTTCTCCCATCGCTGTCCCTCGTCTCCGGTCTACCTCGACTCCGTCGACTCGTCTTCCGCCTCCACGGATTTCGTTCGTCTCGCGGCAGCCGAATCCGACTCATGCCACCTCAGCGAGGTACGGATCGAGACCAAACTTGACAACTCGCAGTGTCTCGTTCTCGTTGATCCGTGGATCGGTCCCCTGCTCGATGAGCACTTTTCTGGCGACGAT
>JBBPPO010000417.1:0-10355 GCA_038092055.1 Leccinum glutinopallens
GCGTCGCACTTGGTGCCTCAAGCACGCTCGGGAGAAATTGTGTATCGATATCAGCAGGCATGACCGCCCGAGCGTCCCCTCCTCGCACACAGTTACTAGGAACGACCACCAGTCTCCAACGGCGACTCCTAGGAAATACGAATCCAGATGAAAAAGACATGTAGACGAGTGTGGTAACCGATGACTGAAGGAGGTAAAGAACAGGAGTGAGGAGGAGGTGAAGCCTGTGGAGGGACGGGTCCCAGAACAGTGACGATGGCGTTGTTGCTGCATGGTTTTACCATGAACTCTCCCATTAGAATAGATCAGATTCATGAACATACAAATGTGCCGTGATGATTCAAGCGAGCTCCGCAAATCCGACCTGTTCAGTACCGTAATCGAAAACGCTGTATACGCCCTGCAGGAAAGGGATTCCAATGTTCCAATGTGCTAGGCCGTATAATCAGAACAAGTCCACCTAGCGCCACAATGGAGCAATAAACTATTGAGACTCACCGGTAGGCGACGTGTCGGCGACAATGGCGCTGAAACAATTGGAAGAACCTTCCTCGATTGTACCAAGTCTGAGAACCCAGGGAGGGATTGCAAACGTCTTGCCACTGAAGGTAAAGCTCACTGTTGGGAAAGAGTCGCAAGGTACTGCAGGCTGTCGATAAAAACAAGGTACTGAACGAAATCAGAACAGGCTCACGGTAATAGAAATCAAAGCAATTATGGTTCTTGAGGGCACCGCCAAGGCGTCTGTACAATTCTGAAACCCGTTCCCCATCTCCATATATGAGGTTTGAACCAGTGTCCAAGACAGCGGGTACATTTTCGAGGATTGTATCACCATTAACGCGAATATCGTCTATCGACACCTGCCAGAATCCCTAAATAAATTCCGATATCAGTAACATCCGTTGCTATCTACCATTTTGACTCACAACATGTGTTACGGCCGTATAAGTGATGGCACCATTGTATAGCATACTGTTTGCTCCACCGACGTACATCTCGGCCCCAAAAGCAGATAGTTTCAATGAGAATACCGGATTGATTAGCTTCGTCTGTCTCACAAGCGATAAAAACAGTGGATAAGCATAAAAATTTGAGACGGATGGGAAGGCCAATCCCAATAAACCGCCTGCATATGAATTCCCCGGTATCAGAGAAGTGTATGATGTTACAGAACCAAAGGTCTGAGGATTTGCCTAGCTAGGCGTCAGAATCCAATGGTCATGTTCGTAAGTGATATAAAACATACAGTGAATCCAGCAATGGTAACATTGTCAGTATATCGATCACCTTCGACGGTGGTTCCATCTCCATAGGTGAGGTGAAATGTCATATCCTCCTCCCAGACAGATTCGGATGAATGGGGATCCCAGAGATCGTGATTTACGAAAATCCCACTACAGCCAGTCTGCAGCACCCACATATCACTGCGTTGACTTGGATTTCAACAGCAGTATGAACTAAAAGAAAGTACCTACGCTGCACCAGTGTCGATGTGGACTGTAACGTAGATCAGGGTAGACATATATCAAACAGATAAAAGGAGAATTTACCCTCTAAGGCCTGGGGAGGAGTGCCAATTGAAATCTCGCCTATCCAAACGTTATATTGATAACTTATCAGCGGGAGCTGAGCGCCACGCTTTTGGAGACCGGGCTCGCTCCGTTTCACAGCGAAAGGATGCATCATCCCCGTATTTATCTCGTAATTTTCTAGACCACTGATGATCTTCCTACAAAAAGGCCTGAGCAGACGAGATATAACCATTCATGACACGTACTCCCTGACCGATATACCATGAGCGGTCATTGCATCGAGATCAATGCTCTTGTTAGAGTTCAGAAAATCGGAGGAGTGTCTGGAGAGCGGTATAGCCATGCCACTCATGCTCCAGTTTGGTATAGGTTTTGCAGTGGCCAGAGCAACCAGTCTGCCGGCGACTGAGAAAATGGATATTGTAGTGAATCGCATTCTAGAGGAGTGGAAATTTGACTGGCGCCTACAGACCTTTATAATGAGAAGCCACACCAGTAACGATATCGGATATTCACGGTCATCAGGGATAGAAACAAAACGAATGATGGATAGGTCAAACTGATGTTGGCGGAACAACTTGGAGAACGCGGCGCAGAACGGAACTTGGTTGAAGGCTCTTACACAAATGAACCTTTGATACTAGTGTGTAAGTAAATTTTGGGGACAAGCTGTGACTCAGTGTGTGAAAGTAGGGGCCATGAACGTTTGAACCGCCACCACCAGGACCCCCTGAGGTGGACAAGGCTGCACAAACAGGCTAACACCTGACGGCCGTGCTCTCCCCCTGGCCAGATCACGACCCAAACCTCAGACCCGCGAATAATTACTGTCTGCTCTGACTTTACATACGAGGCTGCCGCGTATTCCTCAAACCCCATCAAAATTGTCGCTTTCGACGACTCTTCAATCAGTGCGGCTGGCACTCGGAATACCAAGCGACGATGACAACCAGACTACAACAATGACAACGATGTCGATGAGTCCACATCGATTATGGCCTTCGTCTCCGCACGGCGGCATCAACCATCACAGAGACCATTCGCTCGGAGTCGCGCGCGTAGAGGAGGGCAACGAAGAGACGCACTTTCTTCTCAGAAAAGATGAGCGTCCAAAGACGGCAAAGTTCAGACTCGGCCGCCTCTGAAGTACTCGCCACATGTGCGCAGATACCTGGTCAGCGTAGAAACGTATACGTACGTGAATACTCCCCTCTCTGCAATGGAAGTCGATCAATATGGCCAACCGGTCGCTCGGTACACGAGGAACAAAGTGCGCACGAGCGGCGAGTAACGCTAACCGACTCGTGCCCTGGCAGCTCACAGCTTCTAGGTATACCCATACCAAACAATCTCTACGAGCAGCGCCATCGACGAGTGCGACGCCGCTGCCACACCCCACGCTCACTGACGCTGCTTCACAGAATCACCAACATTTACTTTCTGTCCTTGGTCAACGTGAGCACGCGCCCGTTGTCTCATTCTGGTCCTAAAGTGTTACAGTCTTTCCCGGCTTTGGAGGTTCAGCCGCGACTGCCTGTCTTCCCATTCTCGTCATCATAGCCATCAAAGACAGGGTCGAGGACTACCACTGCGCCAAGCTCAAGGAGACCTCAACACCTCCACCGTCACCTGTCTAGATTAGTGGTGCAACGTTCATCAACCTGTCGATCCCAGCTTTAAGTTCCATCGTGTCTCGGAGTGTCACGTTCACCAGGGACCACAGAGTGCAGACGACACAAACGACAGGCCAAACCTTGATCGCTAGAATAGACCAGCACGATGCTAGGGACAAACGAGAAAAGAGGGGGCGAGCCTACGTATACAACGGAAACACAACCAAACAAGACACGAGACCACACAGACGCATGGGCCAACAAGGATCCGCCTTCAGGACGACCGTCACGGTAGGACCTGGAAGCTAATCAGACTCTCTGACACGGAGGGGGCATTGAAAATCTGCTCCACATCGGCAATATACCATTTTGAGCATTGTCGTCGGCGACCCCTCGGAGTATTGGAATACAAACGAAGGATAAAAATGTATGTAGACGAGCGTGGAGTCCACCAAATGTAACCGATGACTGAAGCAGGTAGAGAACCGAGTCACGAGGAGGGTGAAGGCTGTGGAGGGACGGGTCCCAGAACAACGGTAGCGTTGTTGCTGCCACATACTCCTGCCGCCTACTCCCACCCCGTGTTACAGTCGGTGGTTCCACGGCCCTAGAAGTCTTAGGGGCAGTCAACCCCTTCGATGGTTTTACCATTAATTCTCCTATCACATAGAATAGATCAAATTAATGGACATACAAGTGCGCCGTGAGTATCCGCGATGATTCAAGCGAGCTCCGCAAACCCGACCATTGCAATACCGTAATCGAACACGGTATATACGCTCTGCAGGAAAGGGGTCCCAATGACCCAAAACCCTAGGTCGCATAGTCAGAACGAGTCCACCTACCGCCACAATGGCCCAAAAGGAAGCAATAAGCTATGAAGACTCACCGAGAGGCTTGGGGTCGGAGACAATGGCGCTGAAGCAATTGGAAGAGCCTTTCTCGATTGGATGAAGTCTGAGAACTTCGGGAGAGATTGCAAACGCCTTGCCACCGAAGGTAATGCTCACCGTTGGGAAAGAGTCGCAAGGTACTGCAGGCTGTCGACAAAAACAAGGTACCGAACGAAATTGGAACAGGCTCACGGTAATAGAAATCAAAGCCGTCATATTCCATGAGGGTACCGCCAAGGCGTCTGTACAATTCTGAAACCCGTCCCTCATCTCCATATATGAGGTTTGAACCAGTGTCCAAAATAGCAGGTACATTTTCGAGGATTTTATTACCATTGACACTAACATCGTCCATGGCCACCTGCCAGAATCCCTAAATAAAATCTGATGTCAGCAACATCCATTGCTACCTACCATTTTGACTCACAGGATGTGTTACGGGTGTATACGCAATGTCACCATTGTATAGTATACTGTTTGCTCCACCGACGTACAACTCGGCCCCAGAATTAGAGAGTTTCAGTGAGAATACCGGATTGACTAGCTTGTTTTGTATGAAAAGCGATGCAAACGGCGGAGAAAGATGAAATTTCGAGACGGATGGGAAGGCCAATCCCAGTAAACCATCTGCAAATCCATTTCCCGATATCTGAGAAGTATATGATGTTCCAGAACCAAAGGTCTGAGGGTCTGCCTAGCTTGGCGTCAGAATCTAATGGTCATGCTCATAAGTGATATGAAACATACAGTGAATCCAGCAATGGTAACATTGTCAGTATATATATCACCTTCGACGATAGTTCCATCTCCAAAGGTGAGCCGAAATGGATCACCATGTTGTTTCGTAGCAGATTCAGATGAGTGGGGATCCCAAAAATCGAGATCTTCTAAAATCCCGCTACAGCCAATCTGCAGCACCCACATATCACTGCGTTGACTTGAATTTCAACAGCAGTATGAACTAAAAGAAAGTACCTACGCTGCACCAGTGTCGATGTGGACTGTGACGTAGATCAGGGTAGACATATATCAAACAGATACAAGGAAAATTTACCCATCAAGGTCTGGGGAGGAGTACCGATCGAAATCTCGCCTATCCAAATGTTATTTGGAGTATTTGTCAGCGGGAGCACGCCACGCTTTCGGAGACTGGGCTCGCTCCGTTTCACAGCGAAAGGATGCATCGTCCCCGTATTTATCTCGTAATTGTCTAGGCCGCTGATGATCTTCCTATAAAAAGGCCTGAGCAGACGACATATAACAGTTCATGACACATACTCCCTGACTGATATACTATGAGCGGTGATTGCATCGAGATCAATGCTTTTGTTAGAGTTCAGAAAATCGGAAGAGTGTCTGGAGAGCGGTATGGCCATGCCACTCGTGCTCCAGTTTGGAATAGGTTTTGCAGTGGCCAGAGCAACCAGTCTGCCGGCGACTGAGAAAATGGATATTGTGGCGAATCGCATTCTAGAGGAGTGGAAAGGACTAGCGGTGAAATGTCCGCCTACATACCTTTATAATGAAAAGCCACCAGTAACGATATCCGCGGCTATCAGGGATGATAGAAACAAAACGAATGACACAACGGGCAAGGGTACCTTTAATTGATTGGAAAATATTGATAATAGTGTGTTATCAGTACAACTGTTCAGACCTTTGATGCATAGCAGTATTGGTAAGTATTTTTTTTTCTATTCACTTCAAATGTAATGCAGCATTAGATGTGTGCTGGTTAATCTATTCTACTTATTGCAAGGAAGGTTGAGCTATAGCAATTATATAACTTTTTGAAAGACAATATTGCTTTGAAAATGTATGTGTTATTTAGACTATAACACAGTGTTATAGTTTAAACACCATATCTGGTAAAAGTCTAACTGACTACTGGCTGAACTGGAACACAATAGGTGAAGGAAAGGAAAACTATTCATTCCATAGATCTCAACAACACAGTGTCAGTATATTAAAACTATATACATAGAGAAATATTCAAATATACTGTCCCTCGACTAGGATAGAACATACAATGAAGTGGCACTCTGTCACGGTCACATCAATGCTGACCCAGATCTGAGCACGAGCATCACATGATCTGGTGTGATCTGGACTTGATCTCTGGATGATCTTCAAATGATCTGAATGTATTTGGTATGATCTTTATATATTTGGTACAATCTCGACACTAATATGGTAAGACACGCCTCCCTTACGCCTGCGGCCATGCTTTATTTATGTTGCTGATCAAATCGGTCGCCTCCATCTACCTGCCTCAAGTTCTCCACCAATAGATGTGGCGACACGCTCATTCACGCTTGTGTCCAAAGACACACGCAAATGCACACTGCATTTGCGTTTGCATTTGCATACGAGCGTAGCTCGTCCATCAGTGGAGTCGTTGCCGTTGTCGCGTCGTCAGTTGCCGTGGTGCCGTCGTCGCATCGTCGTCGCATTGCGTCCTTCGCGTCGACATTTGTCATCGCGTCAATGTCGTGTCATTTTGTCAATGTCAATCATGTTCGTCGCATCGGTCCGTCTCCATCGTCGCGTCAAACGTGTTATCACCCCGTCGTCATGTTCGACGCAGTCCGCTGACGGCGTTTCGCACTTGGACATAGCAAACGCGGATTCCAATGAAACCGGCTTGCCAGGATGTGCTGTCTCCCACAAATTTCCGACAAAATTTTGACCCCCGACGACGTAACCAGTGAAGACACAGACACCAAGGGGTGCGCTCGTGGGTTGAGCCTATGACGGATCAACGTGAGATACATGCCGTTCGCTTCCAACAGAACAGGAGAGGCGCCAAAATTACTCACGGGAACACGGATAAGCGCGACGAGACCATCCCATTGGCCAGGACCATAGAACTCGTAGTGGTGCCAAGCCTGGCCGTGCCGAACATCCGTCTAAGAAGGATACTAGTGAGAAAAAAGCGTAAAGAATCGGAAGAAAGGAAGGTACCTCGCCATCTAGGACAATATCGAGGATACCGTCACATTTCCGTCTGATCTCGAGTTCGTGCCCATTTCCCGGTTCCATGTCCACGTCCGCGTCTGCATCACTTACATCGTCGTCCATGACCTCATCATCGTCATCATCGTCATCGTCCATGCCGTCTCCCTCGTCCGCCGAGGCATGCATTGAAAGTGACCTCCTGGAATCGAGTCGCGTTGGGAAACCACGCGTTTTGGATACCGCCGGAAGCGACGGCTTGGTTGAGATCGACATCCATGCAATGGTATTCACGGAGGTGCATGAAGACGGGCGTAGCGGCGAGGTCAACGGACTGCTCGCTAAGGTTTGAAGGCATTTGAAGCGTTTGCATGAGGTTTTCGTGAAGGGCACTGTCAGGATACTAGGGAATACATGATCGTTAGATCACACATGGGACCGGAGAGGACGTAAGAGACGAACGAGCATTCTGCCTTGCCAGAGACCGCTGAGCAGACCGGGTGTGTGGTGGGTACGTTTGAGGGAAACATTGTTGAAGTGGGAGGTGGGGAGAAGGTAGGGTCGAGCGCGATGACGACGACGGAGATGAACGCCGTCATAGATGAGAATTCACCACAAAAACTTGTGCGCGATAATGGTGAGAATCCATTCCTCGACAGAGTCAGAGATGCGGAGGCGAGGCGGGGGGCGTTCTAGAAAGACTAGCTGAGTGTTGTAGCCTCCTTTACTAGAAAGAGAGTTAGGAGGTGGGGCGCCCAATGGACCCGTGACGGAGGCCCTGTGTTGCGTAAGTCCGAGCGAAGCATCGTCGCCCTCATCGTCCGTCTCCATCGTTGCGTCGTCATCGAGTCGAGCGTGTCGTCACGGAGAGGTCTGGCGGGGTGGGGTGGATTAGACAGATAAAGAGGGGGAGGGGGAGAAATGAGCACTTTCCGAGTCGAACGTGTCCCGTTGTCGTCGCCTTGTCGTCCGTCTCCGTCTTCGCGTCGGTTGCCGGGTGTCGTCAGCGTCGTCGCGCGTCGTGGATGCGCAGGAGAGCAAGAGGTCGGAGTGGAAGGGGACATAGATGGGATGGGAACATGTTGTGTCGCCACCCCATCGTCGTGTTCGACGCAGTCCGCTGACGGCGTGGATGAGGTCTGGCGGGGTGGGTGGGTGAGGGAGAAAAAGGTGTGTCATCGACGGGGAGATGCCTAGATACGTACTCACGCCCCAAGCTCAAGTCTACGTCTCTCCCGTTCGGGAGTGGTGTGGTCGAAGCAAATCTGCGAGCCACGCCGCACTTCACTCGATGCTCTTCGTGATGCGCTTTTGAGAGTACGGGAGTGGCGTGAACGGCGTGTCGGTGAGCACGAAAACGACGTCTGAAGCAAATGCGACGAGTTCGACATTAGTGCGGAACTTCAGCATACACACAACGCATACTACACTCACCCGCGACGAGCCAGGCATCGAACGGACCGATGAGCATCCTAAGATCATTCAAAACTCCGATAGGATCATCAGACCGGTGAACATCCCAAAATGGGCATGAACATCCCCTCGGCGACAAGATTGTGACTCCGATGAAAGAGTTGACTTCCTCGTGATCATGACATTGCAGAGCTCGACGACCCAAACGCCTCAGACTTTGCTGGGTGGGAGTCGAGGCACCTGGAGTGCAGACGCGAAGGCGCACGAACGGACCGATGAGCATCCGATGATCCAAAACTCCGATGATCATCAGACCAAAATGGGCATGAGCATCCGTGACTCCCGACAAGATTGTGACTCCGATGAAACGTCGGAGGTGACCTCCTCGTGATCATCATATCACAGAGCTCGAGCTGCTCGACGACCCAAACGCCTCAGCTTCCGTCGAGTTCGACAACGTCAAGGTAACCCAGCCATCTCTTCTCCACACTCATCGTAACATGCCCGTTTGCCCCGCAGCAGCACTTCACCTTTCCCGCCACCGAGTCCACCACCTCGTCCTTCAGCGAACGCAGCGCCATAATCGGTGGCTCCGCAGCCAGCGGCGCTGCACTCATTATCATCACCCTCACCTTCGCCTTTTGCGCGCCCGCCGAAAACGCTTCAAGCAACTCGACTCTTCGAGGTGATACTGGACCTCGGCGGTGGGTGATTTCTGTTTCGCACTGGCGACACTCACTCACCCCGAGTTCTTCCATGTAGGGCATGCTGGATCAGCAACGCGAACCCGCGGAGCTCGTCTATGTACTACTAGGAGGTCAACTTGCGATACGCCAGGTATGGAGAAACATGGTTCCATAAAGTTGTTGACCTGATTAGGATCTCAGGGCTCCAGGGCTCATTGATCCTCTGAGAACACTGCGATGCACGTCGTGAGATCGAACGAAGGTCACATCTTGATTGATGAGATTGATCTGGTCTGTCGTCCGTATATGCAACACACACGCCGAAATCCTGATGTCGTCTCACAGAACATCAGGAACTTATGTTCCGGATAAAGGTATTGTGTCTCCATCTTGCGCATATGGTTGTGGTTCAGTGACCACAGAACGTGCTGCGGCACTCCGGTATGCACAAGGTATGGCAGCCAAGGGGACGTCGGTGAAGGAGCTCACAGAGGGCGAGAACGACGGGGACGAGGAGATGTTTTGGATGGTCGTTGGAGACTCTGACGCTTATGCCAAAGCTGATTATTGGAAGTGGAGGAGCAGCGTGGTACCGTCCGAGCCTCGCTGTTGGCTTGTGGACTTTGTTGACTCGGAGAATCCGGTGAGCGTCAGGCGCTGCGGCGACTATCGAACGCTAACCCAGCTTTTAGATCAGTCCAGTTCCGACCGTGCTCGCAGAGACTGTGCAACAAGAATCGGTGTACATCATTGATTGCTCCTGGGAGTTTTTTCGTTTTGGTTGGTAAAGAGGCCCGAGCGAAACGATCCGACATCACGCTCGGCATCAACACAGCGATGGTGCGGTCGTCGTCGATACGCTGATCTGCTCACTGTACTGACTTGATTATGTTGCTGGATCAGGCGATGGCATCTCTCATCGCCAAGCCGTTTTCGCCCACAGTCCACGCGTTGGTGAGTGATGCGACGGCGATAGTCTGCGCTGTCCGACTGAAGCTCTGTTGGTTGGGATGACCAGAATGGCGGGTTCGTTCCAGACCACATGAACATTCTATCTACGACAGAGGCTCTGGAACATGTGAGTCGGCGTATAAGCTGAACCGACGAGAACGTTGACGTAACTAAGTGTGACGAAAACAGCTGCACACGTCTTCCTGGGATCGTTCATGGGGATCAAACCGGAGGAATTGATCATGGACGACTGGATGTCGTGTCAAGAGGTGAACATGCTCGACTGGGCGCAGTACCTCAAGGACCGAG
>JBBPPO010000418.1:0-10352 GCA_038092055.1 Leccinum glutinopallens
GGCAGAATTCGACGTGGCAGTCGTGGAAGAGCGCCGTTTCCCCTCTCTGCCTAGCCCATTTGACAGCAGCCCGTTCTACCTCTTCGATGGTGTACGCAGGCTCCTTGAGCGCACGACAGCGCTTTTTGTGTACTTTACTTATCCAGTGCGAATTCAGCGCGGCGTCCGTCTCGTAGTACCTGGCGTGGCAAAGTGAGCGGTGAACGAACGACAGAGGGCGGGATGGAGAGACGCACTTTGCACATTCGACGCAATAGTGTTGGGCGAGACCCGGTTTCTCGAAATCCAGCGGCTGTGACCGACGGGGGGGAATGTGAGGTGGGGGCGAGGTCCAGGGGAGGAGATTAACTCGTCAGTCAAATCACTCTGCGCCGACAACCCATTGCCGCATTAACGGACCGCACGGTACCGGCATCGGAAATAAAAACAAGGGGTATGTTCTCGGCCTTTGTCGATCTGATGCGGGCGGGGTGGGGGGTTCTGGGCGCGCCGCGCGACAGGACCACGTGGAGGGAGCTTGGCTTTGGATGGGACGAGTTACTTTCAGATCAAGGTCGGTCAGCTGTATCTGATCGTGATCTTTTGTTCGGACTTTGAAGAACGATGTGCGTCGAAGTGTTTCGACCAGTTAAGTTGGAAGTGTACATACCCTCGTACGAGAGGCTCGGTGAATATCGCGCTGAGCTTTATGGGCGCGAGAGCGTCGTAGACGACCCATTTAAATTGTTGTGGATTGAATTCCTTCCTTGAGAAGTAAATGACATAAGCACGTCAGTGGCAGTTTTGTCGGAAAACAAAAAGTTGGCGGTAACAGCATCCTCGTGGACTTATTATGTAGTAACGGGGTCCCAAGGTATGTATTCTCATAAGGTACAAGTTCAAGTTTTCGGCAAAGTGACTATGAAAAAATCTATACAAAGTACAAGGTGGACGCCTCAAGGCCTCAAGTCTTCACCATGGTTGTTCCTGCACACGGACGAACAGAAATAATCCGTCTCACTCAAAGTGCGGGCATCGTTGACACATGATGCAAGCTGGTTCTATCCCCAGCTTGACCGCTTCTCTATAGAACCGCGTGAGTGGCTCGTGTCTGTCAGACCCAAGCTGTAAGCACTCACTGGCACTGTGTGTTTTACTTAACAGTACATCGACCTTTCTATCGACTCGGACGTGGGAGGGCTAGCCACACCCCTGGAATTGCACAAATACCAAGAAGGACTTTCGGTACGCCGCCGACAGGCTTGTTGCCTCTTGATGCTGTATGCACGCTTTGCGCTCGGTCGAGACAAAGAAACCGCAGGTAAGCTTGGTTCGTCCTCTGATTCGGATTCCGAGTCCGATGGGTATGCATCTAGATTGTTAGAGACACCACCGTCGTCATCGTCACCGTCATCGGGTTCTGGGCCTTCTTCACTGGAATCGTCTGTTATTCAATGAGTGGTCAATTTAAATCACATTCAATCGTTATCGAGATCGTTACCCTGGGGTACAGGAACCTTTGTGCACGGTGCCTTGTAGGGTTTCGCGGGAGCAGGGGCCTGAATGTTGTTAGGAGGCGCGTTCGGTGCACGCGTTGTCTTCCGTTTCGTCATTGATAACCCTTGCGTTGTATGTGGCCTGGTCGGCGCACTGCTTGCCGCCGCTGCGCCTAACTTGCACAATCAAAGCCATTATGAACTTGGGCTTCTGACCACAGTGCTACCAATCGACGCACATCGAAGATATTGATTGACGTCGATGATGTTGTGACTCACAATACACAGTTGGACCGCTTTTTGCGGGATGGGTGCAGCTCTCTGTTGGCCTACGTTTCTTGGACCCTCTTTGGGCTGAGGATGGGACTGTGCCGCTGGGTCACGTAGGTCACGTTAGCTGCTCCTTGTGCGGCACACGTTTTCCCGCAAAACCCGTGCGTGCCAGATTTCGGCCTCTTGTGGCAGTTCTGAACGGACTCCCCACAGATCCAGAACGACGATAGAACCAAGAACATCATAGCCGCAGACCCGAAGCCATCGTAAATTACACCGATTGACGACCACAACAATGACCTACTCCGTTAAGTAAGTAAAGGTTCAGAGTAGACGTGCGGTCGGACAACTGCCTCGTATTCGCCACGTTTGTGGCGCGACGCGGAGCTCAGTAGCGTGACAATTCATGCCACATAAGTTGCCGCATCTCATGATTACTACGCGTACTCCGGTTGATACCGCGTCCAGCTCGCGATAAGACTAGGTAGGGACTAGACGTCCCGGTTCTCTTGTTAACTCACCGCTCGTCATAATATGTCCTATCTAGCCGTATCTCTTCTCAGATAGTGGCAGAGAAGCTTCATCCATTTGAATTTGTGTAGGTGTGTTCAGACTCATTGCCATCCTCGATGTTCATCTCGTTTCGTTCTTTTGGCTTGAAACTTTCGTGTATCGTGACCGAATTGGTTGGCAGTGCACAACGAGGCAGTCACTCCTTTAAAGTGCCTGGTGACTAACAGTACACAGGTATCAAAACGGAACGGATCTTAGGACGAAGCACTCTAACTCTTTAACTGCGCGTGTAGGGTTGCGGTCTCCGGCAGTCCAGGCTCGGTCGGTCAACTGCCTTTAGTGTACATGACGATGAATCTCGGAGTAATTGGTTCCTGAATCCCGCACCACGACCCTGTCACCCGGATCAGAATCTATTCATTCCGAATCAGCAAACGGAGGTTGCAAGTGGGAGATGACAAACCAAATGGTTTTTGCTGGGATTTTGCGGCAGCACGACATTGCACGCGATCATTACTCGATACGGTGAACTCAGGCAGAGGTTCGAAACGGTCTGGGACCGCGTGCTCCAGAGAGTGGGAGACAAAGTGGACATCACCCTTTCTTTCATTGAAAAGTATGTCCGTATGTCCTGTGACTTGCCATTACTTATTTGATGCGACCAAAGACCAAACCGATCAGACACCACTTATGGGGAAACGTGCTTGTACGGCCTGGGGACGGCGGGATTCGAGTGGGAGACCGACGAGGCAAGCCTGTGCGCCGGCGACGATGGACAGGGGGACACGTTCAAACCCGGACTTTACTATATTACAGATTCCACAAGAACTCCAGTCGCATAATACCTATCGTGCCCTTCGTGCCCATGTCACAAATGCACTGAGAGGTGTGGAACGTGCGTAATAGCCGAATGCCTCCGTTGGATTCTAGACTCTGTCTGCAGGCCGACGTTCAGCATGCAGGGACTACAACATTTCCTTACTGGCCAAGACATCAGACGGATAGGATATCTCGAACAACTTGTCGATCGTCGCTGATGTCCCGGTTTTCCATCTGTTCTTCCACTCACGTTCGACTGATCAAAAACGATGAACACGATCTAGAGAACATCAGACCGACATTCCCTCCAAACAGCGCCCGTACTTTTGATATTCCACAATCGGACTTCATCCGGCGGCATCTTGGCGCGACCGTTGTACGTTTGTCCATTGCATTGCGGAAAGGTGTGGCATCGAATGCAACCCGTCACGATACCGAAACTAATGGCCAACCTAGAATTCATAGGCTTTCGCATCTCCAACATATGAAACGAGGTACATGTATATGCATTCGGATCAGACGAACAAAATCCACGAAACGAGGGGTCTTCTGATTTCTTGCACCCATTAATGATACAAGCATTGCCAATGTATTTGGACTTTTCACGGCGGTGCGAGCGCATGTCTTGCCGCAATACGAATGGGTGACGCCTGCAACGTCGACATAATTTGGTTTAATTGTTGTCGGTGCGGGGGAGACATGTTGCACTGACGTGTCGCCGTCCAGAGGTTCCCTATCAAGTGTTCGACGCGCCCGCGTGCACGACACAATAATCGCGACCATCTCATCAAAGAATGCCCTCCACATTCAAGTTCCTCGCTGCGCCAGAGCCAGACATATGCGAAAGACATCGTCCAGAGGTTGCGGGTGACGTCGGACGAACTGCTTACGCGGCGCAAGATCGACGTTGTGAAGAAGCCGCTGGGTAAGCTCGAACTCGGAGCGGGCGACGGTGAACCGGTGATGGGCCCGTTGAAACACACCCCGTCGCCAATACATTCATACGGATTAAAATAGTTTATACAATGTAAAATCTTTTGTCACGTGTGTTCAGGAAAATTACGCGTTCAAGTTCGCCGTGAATTGAAGTTCCGTCGTCTCAGAGCTTATACGCGACCTCGGAACTTGGTCTTAGATGGTAGCTACCCGGCAGAGGAACAAGGTCACTCACCCGGGACTCGTCGACCGCAATACGGAGAGTAGCCGGCGACCATCGACGACAGAACCGAAGACGCGACTGCTGAAGACGTCAGACGCTATGAACGAGATAGAAGCATTAGAGGCAAAATTACTCACAGAGCACCAAGAGCGGAGTGGAAAGGCTCGAGAACCACCCGGTCCTGGTGTTACAAGGCAGCCACGTACAAGCACGACGCTGGTTGCTAGTCAACGTTTGAGCCCGAGCCCGAACCCACCGACCGTGCGAGACCACGGTACGTAGCTCCGTTGCTGAGCGCGACCCGGACCTGATGACTTTATAGTCGAAAATGATATCGGAGAGGACACGCACCGTGAAACCGCTGGCGCAGACCACGCGGCGGAGCGGAGATCTGACGACGAGGGCTCGGCGACTCTGGAAGATAGAGGTCGCGGACGGAAACGAAGGGGCACGGATGGAGGTCAGGGAGTCGAAGAAGCGGCTAGAAGGGTGTCGAAGAGGTGGAAAGGCGTCGATGATGTCGCTGCGAGCGAACAACAGGTAAGCGAAATCGATGGCGAATGGCTGCGATCCATCTGACGAAACTCACCTAAAAGAATGAAGATGACAGCTCGAAGACGATCCAAGACGACGTGATGGAGCATGAAGGGCAGGAGATGGAAGTCGATAACTCGGGTGGTTACGGAAGGAAGAGACGGTCTGAAAATGGAAGTCCAGAAAGGTGAGCTTCGGTCACATCGCCTCTTTCTCACCATCATGCATCTGATCTACGGAAATTCTCCCAGGCCGGTGAAGAAGGCCACGACCGGGTTCGGTAGTTCCAGCAATGCTCGACCATCCGGCTTTCTCCCCGACTGGCGGAAAGACAAACTTCGCAACTCGATCGGGGAAAAATCAGTCAGCGAGAAAGAGCGGCAACAAGGTGTGTATCTTTACGTAGATTTTTACAGCAGCTGCACGATGATGCCTTCCTACTCTCAGGTCCGAAGACTGGGACGTCGGGTTCGCAGACAGGTACTTATATATATACTTCGTATCTTTCCGGGTCGTTTCGGTGACGTTTCTTCTAGGCTATGTATCTACGCCCTATGGAGGACTCGCTGACGACTCTGAAAGCGAGGATCCCGCACCTCCAGCGCAACCTAGAAGGTCACCAATCGTCAAGATATCAAATCCTCCAGTTGCCGACACTTTTCGTCATGTGCAAGACTCACGGCACAGTCCATATCCGCACGATCGCGGGGAGGAGGAAGAAGCCGCAGACGGAAGAACGGAAGAGGATGGTGATCCCAACGCAGAATATCCCAAAGGTCACAGTCTCGATCCGTCTCATCGTTTGGAGTACGCTGAGGTAGTGTCCCACTTGTAGGTAATGACCCGGCCCCCCTCTATTTTCCGCCTACTTCGCCACCCGCAAATGACACGAAAGGTACAATTCATTGTGATATAATGCTTTACCCTTCTGATGTAGGACAGGCAAGAAAGTAGTACAACGACGGATGGACGACGAAGATTTTTTTACTAGACTCAACGCTCAGCAGACCGAGACCGCGCGCTCCAGGAACGGCGGACAAGGCCAGGATGACACTGACGACACCGATTCTACAAGTGACGAGGATGCGAGCAACGACGAGACCGACGAGCGTATTCAACGGTCGCAGCAACTCAGTATACCACAGGTACGACGTATGATATTTTGAATGCAAGTATTGACTATGTGACAGAGACCACTTACGAAACCATCGTGCCCAATATCGCTCACGAAGAAACCGCGCTCGCGTGCCAATAACGATGTAGCTGCTGAAGAAGCCCCGAATCCTGCGTCTACGGTGGATGAACGCGGCCGTCCCCTCGTACGTATTCTCCTACGTGTTCAATGTACACAGTGACTTGCTATACTTTTTAGTCAACATTCACCACTGCATCCCGGCCACCCATGTCGACGAAGAAAACGACGCCGCGTGACAAGGATCTCAGCTCGACAACGAACGCGCTGAGCCGCCGTCAAGTACGTATCATTATCCAAGCTTATTATAGATGCCTACTAGCTGTTCAGCCGACATCCAACTCTGTATCCCCCCGACCACTCCCGTCATCAAGCGGGGCTGCCGGTGCGCCCTCCAGCAGTCGCAAGGTCAACTCGACGGTGGAGCCGCCCGACTTTCAACAGGTAAGTATCTCTCCGAGCTATATATATATATACTAACTACGAGCCTCTCAGATGCGGCGTGACGACAAAGAGTCAAGTGTCGCAGCGCGTAGCGGGGCTCGCATGCAGGTCAACTCAAAGGTGGATTCGCCTGGTCAAGCACGAGTAATTATCAAGGGAAAATCAAATGCGCGTAGACTACGTACTAACTGCATCGCAGAAATTTGGGCCGTCTTCCTCGGCGAGGATGTCTGACGACGAGGACCTCTATGGAGGATCCGCAGGTCCAAACGAAGCCTTGCACGGCGCGAATGCCGGTACCCATACGCGTCGCCCGACGACCGGCGGCGCGTCGGGTGAAGTCCGAGTCGATGTGAGCATCAGGTCGGGCTCGATTTACCTGCTAACTGCGTCTTCGGTAGACATCGCGTAAGGTTGCATCTCGCCCGCAGAAGGCCATCTCGCACAACAAGCAGGCGGAAGTACCGAATACTGAAACCCAGGGTGAAGCTGTTGTCGTTCGCAAACCTGTCACTGGAGCCAGCGGCAATCCGAACGTAAGTATCTGCTACGAGCTTGATCCGATCCCATTTGCGTGCCTTTTAGGTACCGATAAGCATGTCATCGCGACCGTTAGCATTGACGAAGATCGTGAAACCTACTTCGCGAGCAAGACAGGAACAGGAAGTCGAGGCTGCTACCTCTGTGGATGATGCTGTCGCTGGCGATGAGGTCGCAGGAGAAATGCACGCGGAAGGTGTGCGCAAACGAAAGGTGAAGCGGTATCATAACCATGACATACCCGGCTACCCGTACACGCTGAAGAAATTTCGTGACCATCTTCTTCCCTGCTGGTACTATTACGTTGCTACACTCAACAACCCATGGGAACTTGTCCATCCAGAACACGTTGCCTCAGCCCAATCGCTCTGGAACAAGTACGTAAGGGTAGATCATGAAGTTGCCCTTCAAGATGAACCGGTATTCGCACTCGTGAGTCCGGATGGTATTCCATTCGTGATATATCATTTATTTTATTCTAGCTCAAGCAACGAGCATGTGAATGGCGAGCGGAAATTGCCAAGCGAGCTCTTCTTGCCGTCGAACATTTCTTCCATTCATATGAGGAACTGACTACTGTTCAAGGTCGAGTTGCATATGTTAAGTGGGCGGTTCCAAAGAGTGAATTCCACGTTGGTCGTTCAGGGAGGAAGACTATTCGTCCCCCTGCCATTTATCCTTACATGTGGGCGGAAGTCACAGAGACTGAGACCGGTTCCTTGGTGAGTCTATCTTGTTACTCGTCCATCTATGTTAACCATTTCGGTAGATTGGCAAGGGGGCATTCCGTCACCCCTGTATCATTGAGACATTTTCATATTATCTAGAGACAATCTCTCTAGTCCCTTCTCAGCTACAGCTACAAACCAATAAGAACCCTGTTGGAGCTCTGGCTCTATGCACTGTTGCAGTACGTTTCCAATGTTGTTTGTTACATCTGATTCATGTTTCTTCAAGATTGAGAGAGCTTTCAAGTATTGGGAGACTGGAGAGCTGGTTTTGCCTTCCAAGAAGGCTCGGAAATTTTCAAAGAAGCTCTGGGGATTTGCAACTGGGGAGGTAACAAGAGCAGCCGGTCATTTTACAGAGAAACAGTGGGACAAGCTGAAGGCATTAGCCATGGACAATATGGGGGATATGATGGAAAGAGGTGAAGAGGTGTTTTGTGAGAAAGCCAAGGTCAGTACAGGGAGGGCACATTGTGTGGAAGAGGATTCAGACTAGTTTATCGTGCAATGGCATTATCTACTGTGTTTGAGCTGAGCTGAGTGGTATGGTACCATTTGTTGAGTGGAGATCATTGGATTGCTGGATTGCTGGACTGTTGATTGACTGATCTTGCTTCTGTCCTCCAAACCTGGGATACTGACACGGATGACCTTCTGAAATGCTGGTGCACATTAGAGTATTGGTATACTAGAAAACTGGATTGATGAGTCTACAAGAGTACTGGTAATTTGGTGTACTTGATGTCTTTATAGTATGCTGACTGGAGCAGAGGTTGACACTGAAGTGCTGGTTATACTGAAGTATTGGTTTGACAGGAATTCTGGTGTACTGGATCAACTTGAATGGAAGTGTAATGGTTTGACTGGAGTGCTGGAGTATTGTCTTTTAGGAGCACTGATGGTATTACAGCACTAGTGTATTGAATGTACCAGTATCCTGGATTAACTTGAGTGATGGTGTACTGGTGTACTGGATTAATTTGAGTACTACTGTGATGGATCAACCGGTTGTACTGGCATACTTGGACACACTGGTGCACTGGATTAACCATGTACTGGATCAACATAAGTACTGGTGCACACTGGTACACTGGATTAACTGTGTATTGGATTAAATTGAGTGCTGGTGTACTGATGTACTTGTTGTACTAGTGTACTGGATTGGCTTGAGTGCTGGTGTACTGGATTAATTATATACTGGATTAACATGAGTTCTGGTGTACTGGATCAACTGGTTGTAATACCATACTGATGTCCTGAGTTAACTGTGCACTGGATTGACTTGAGTACTGGATTGACTTGAGTGCTGGTGTACTGGTGTACTTTTTGTACTAGTGTACCAGTGTACTGGATTGACTGGCTTAACTGAAGAAATAGTGTACTAGAGTACTGGCATACTGACTTTACTAGTGTAGTGGATTATCTTGGATTCAGGGGTACTGGGGCTCTGGAGTCTCTGGTGATTGCTCCTTATCTGGTATACTGGTTTTACTAGTGTACTGGATTAACTTGTGTGCTGGTGTGCTGGTATACTTTGTACTAGTGTACTGGTGTACTTGACAACATTGTGTACTGGATTTACTTGAGTACTGGATTAACTTGAATGCTGGTGTACTGGATTAACTGCTTGTACTAGAGTATTGATATACTGGATTACTGGATTTACTTATGTACTGAATTTACTTGAGTTCACTTTAGTGCTGGTGTACTGGATTAACTGGTTGTACTAGAGTGTTGGTATACTAGCTTACTGGATTTACCTATGTACTGGATTTACTTGAGTTCTGGTGTGTTGGTATACTTTGTACTGGTGTACTGGTGTACTGGATTATATTGTACACTGGATCAACTGGAGTATTGGATTAATTTGAGTACTGGTGTACTTGTTGTATTGTTGTACTTGTGGTGCTAGTGACTGGATTCACTTGTGTACTAGATTGATCTGTTACTGGTGTACTGGATTAGCTTGTCTACTAGTGTGTCTGGGCTTGCTAATGTATTGGTGTACTTGTATTCTGGATGGACTGGTGTACCAGTGTACTACAGTTCTTTGTCACTGATCTCACTCACATTATGGAATACTGAATGACTACATTACTGTCACACTTGATGACTGAACTACTTGAATGTTGGTAGTATTGAAATTACTGGATGGCCAGGACACTTGCCTACTTAACTACTGATTTTATTGATGTGTCTTGAATACTGAGTCACTAATGTATTGGAATTAATTAATGACTGGAATGCCATGCTACTTGTTTACTTGTTTTACTGAGTTACCTGGAACTCTGGATCAATGTTATACTAGTTTTCTGGGATAACTAGATTGCTAGAGGTCTAAGCTACTTAACACATTGGATCTTCTAAAATCCTTGGCTACTGGTATACTAGCTTTCTTGTATAACTGTATGGAGTGACTTACTTTCCTTCATACTCAATGAAATTGCTGTCACAGCTTGTTGACCTAGTCTACTGTTATTCTATAATTCTTGCTAACTGGCTCAAGTCATTCCAGTACACTCCAGTAAAATCAGACTTTTTGTAGTTTTGCTGATGAGGTCGCCAGAGGGACTTGATTGGAGAGGCGACTGTTTCAGTCAAGCAGATACTTGCACAAGCGAAGTCAACATTCATTCTCACGAGAGCGCACACGACGCCGTGTCGACGCCGTCCAC
>JBBPPO010000419.1:0-10348 GCA_038092055.1 Leccinum glutinopallens
TCGAGAAGCGCAAGGTTAAGAAGAAAGGAAAGGGTGACGTGACGAAGCACTGATATAATACATGATGACAAAGGAAGACTGCACGGACCACAAGAACTAAGAAATCTGACATTACCCTCCCCGAAAGATCGCGTCTTCGCGATCGTTAGGTTGTTCTTCGACGGCATCAAACCAGGTTTCATCATCCACTTCAAGACGGTTATGGTAGTGCGCGTCGCGTTCAAAAACCCCTCGATCCCAATTGTATAGCCAACCCGGTACGTGAATTGGGGAGGTAAAGTTTTCGATGGGACGAAAACGCAAGCGCATGGTTGGGGCAGGGCGTGGTTTGGCGGGATGGGCACGGTGGAAATCGGTAATGGCTTCCCGAGCGTGATGGAGTTCTGAGGCAAGTTTCCATTCCCGTTCCTCGCGCGGGAACCCCTTCCAGTGAACGAGGTATTCGAGACGATCCCGACGAAGTCGAGAGTCAAGTATTTCCTCGATCTCCTGTTCCTCAAGACCCTCGATCAAATCGGGTGGAGGAGGTGGCGGCTTTTGCTGGATGGGGAAAGCAGGAGGAGTGTAAGGGGATAGGACGCACTCATTGAAAACGGGGTAGATAGACCTCCATGTTGATGGCAACTGGAGTTTGAATGCGCTTTCGCCGTGCTTGCTAAGAATAGTGAATGGGCCGTAACGTTTGTCGTCGAGTTTTTTGGTCGGTCGATCCGAGGAAATATGAGTGGCTTCAAGCCAAACCTGGTCGCCAACTTGATAGTCTCGCGATGGGGTTCGACGACGATCGTATGCCCGTTTCATGTCATCAGCCGCCTTCCGCAACGCTGCCTCTGCCTCTTCACGGACCTTGTTCAACCGGCTAGCAAACTCATGAGAGGCTGCCTCCACGCGCCCCTCCAGTTCCGGAGTATTCCCCTTCCATGGGTGTTGTCCGTAGTTAAGGAAAAAGGGAGTGTGACCGGTGGCGGAGTGGACATGGTCATTGTAGGAGAACTCAGCGAGAGGAAGCCAGTCGGACCAATCCGTTTGATGATAGTTCGTGAAGACACGAAGGTACCGCTCGATCTCCTGGTTGAGACGCTCCGTCTGGCCATCCGTCTGTGGGTGATAGGCCGTACTAGCATTGCCAGTAATGCCAAGCTGTTGGTAGAGCTCCTTCATGAAGTTGGACACGAAGTTGGATCCGCGGTCGCTGATGACTTTTCGTGGTAGGCCGTGGAGTCGAAAGACTTGATCCCGAAGAATTCGGGCAACTCCGGAAGAAGTGAGCTCCGTTTGTGACGGGATGACCGTAAGCATCTTCGAGAAGCGGTCGACTATGACAAGAATCGCGTCGTGGCCCTGAGACTCCGGGAGAGGACCAATAAGGTCGATTGAAACGTGTTCCCAGGGGCGCGTCGGGATGTCGTGCGGATGTAATGGAGCAGCGGGCGCACCATGTCTAGGCTTGGTGCGTTGGCAGGTTTCACAGCCGGCAACGTAGCGTCGCACATCACGGAGAACTCGTGGCCACCAGTAGTTTCGGGTAACGAGCTCGTGAGTCTTGTACTGGCCGGGATGCCCTGCTAAGATTGAGTCGTGATGCTCCCGAATTACCTCCGCTCGCAGTTTCTTGTCAACCGGCACATAGACTCGGTCGTTCCAGGTGACGATATCTTCGTGTTCCGTCCATCCCTGAGCCTTGGAGTTTAGATTCCGCTGCACGATAGGGTCCCTGTTCGAGGTTCGACGACGAATCCAATCTAAAAAGGTCAGACTGTCGAGGGACGCCTCGATGCGACCAAAAAACTCCGGTTTGAGGACAACGACATCGTCGTTATCACTCTCCCCCCTGTCATGGTCGGGCCGGCGGGACAGAAGGTCGGCCTTGACATGAACGCGGCCAGGGCGGTGATGGAGGGTAAAGGAGTAATTGGCGAGTTCTGAGACCCAGCGGGCTTGGCGACGATTCAGCTTCTGGGGTTGGCGGAAATAGATAAGGTTCTGATGGTCAGTCCAAATCTCGAAATGAACGGAAGACCCCATGAGATGGTGACGCCATTCCGACAGAGCGGTCATGATGGCAAGCAACTCGCGGTCGTAAATTTCGTAATTGCGCTCCGTTTCAGTGAGAGACTTGGAGAGGAAAGCGATCGGTCGCCAGGTACCGCGTTGACACTGAGAAAGGACCGCGCCGATAGCGTGACCGGAGCTGTCTGCCTCGACTCGATAAGGGTCAGAGTCGGTAGGGATGGCGAGGACAGGAGCAGAAGTGACTGCCGCTTTCAGTGCCTCGAACGCGCGGTCGTGTTCTTCGTTCCAAGTCCAGGGCACATTGCCCGTTAGACAATTAAGTGGTTTGGCGATATGACTGAAACCGTGAACAAACCGACGATAAAAGTTGACAAACCCAAGGAATGACTGCAGGTCTCGTCGGGTAGTTGGGATTGGCCAATCGGCAATTCCGCGAACCTTGACGGGATCCATGCGAACTTCGCCTTCAGAGATGATGAGGCCCAGATATTCAATCTCGGTACGTTCGAATTCGCACTTCTCGGGCTTGAGATATAGTCGGTGCTTCTGTAGGACGTGGAGAACACGAGATGTGATACGGCGATGCTCCTCAAGGGTTTGGGTGAAGATGAGGATGTCGTCTAGATAGACGAGGACCTTCCCCTCCAGGATAAGGTCATGAAAGATATCGTTCATCATGTTTTGGAACGTAGAAGGAGAATTCGTCATACCGAAGAACATGACCGTCGGCTCGAACAGACCAAGGTTCGTCCTGAAAGCCGCCTTCCACTCGTCGCCTTCACGAATTCGTACGTTGTTATAGCCCCAGCGAACATCGAGTTTCGTGAAGTAGCGGGCCCCCTTTAATTTGTCCACTAGTTCCGAGACGAGGGGAATAGGATAGCGATTTCGGACGGTAATGGCGTTAAGCTTTCGGTAGTCTTGCACGGGACGAAGCTTCCCATCTTTCTTCTTGACAAAGAAGAAGGCCGAAGCGAAGGGTGACTTGGAAGGGCGAATGCGACCGGAGCGAAGATTTTCTTCGATGAATGTACGAAGCTCCTGTTGCTCGTCGGGACTGAGATTATAGATTTTACAATCGACGATGTGATCGCCTGGTGTCAGCTCGATGGCATGGTCCCAAGGGCGACGTTCGGGTAGCTCGTCGAAGGACGCCTTGCTAAAGACATCCCGGAACTTGTGGTAGTGGGGAGGAACAATGTCTTCAAAAGATTTCGCTTCGGAAGACCCTAGCGCTCTCTCGGCCAATTGCTGAGCAGTGGTCGTATGAGCACGAATATTATGTTGTTCTCCCGACTGTCGATACCCGAATATGTCGAAAGCAAAAACTCGATCGCCCTTTTCTACTTCCCCCGATGGAAAGGTCTCGACAACGGAGAGATCCTCCTCGTCCTCAGGTTCAGTCAGCGAGTTGGATAGGGCGCATGCTTTTGGGCAACGGTCGAACCTTAAGGTACCCGATTGCCAGTCGACCGTGGGGTTGTGGAAACGCAACCATTCGAGCCCTAGGAACAGATCGCTTTTACCTAAGTCCGTCACCCCAAAGGTGATCCGTTCCGAATGTGATCCGACCGTCATGCGCAAGGTTACGGAGTGTGTGATCATCCCTCCTTTGTTCAGGGTACCATCGGCATTGTAAACGGGAACGGGTCGAGGTAAGGGGCGAGTGTTAAGACCTTTGGCCCGGACTAGGCCCGCATCAATGGAAGATCCGGTGCAACCACTATCCACTAAGGCTTTAAGGGAGAAGTGGCGTTGGTCGTCGAGGGTGAATAAGTCCGTGCGAAGAGTGAGGGAGTCGCCAGATCCTCGAATGAAACGCTTGGGTCCGCGAAGCTCCTGGATAGCCTCTTCTGCATCGTCGAACGAGAGCTTATTCAACTGTAAGAGCACTTCCTCTGTCGCTTCCGCTTGACGATGTGAATGAGTCAGGGTCCGAAGAAGAGCAATAGCTCGGGTAGGGGGTTGATCACGAAGGCGTCGAGCATACCAAGGACTAGACCATGGCCGAGCTCTTTGTTCGGTTGGTTGGGACGAGGGCGCTGAGATGGAGTTTGATTCGACGACAGGGACAGGAGACACAGTTGATTCGGGAGATATTGTACAGGGGGCTACGGTTACAGGTGGAGTCGAAATCAAACCCAATGAATCGCCGGTCAACGAGGATGCGCCAATTTTCGTCGACCGTTTCAAAAACCCTCATTCCCTTCGTATTCGCGCTTCTCTTCCTCGTCAAAGTCCAAGATCATGTTTCGTACCTGCGCCGGACGACTAGAACGGGGTTTGGGGCACTCTTTTGCGAAATGCCCGGGTTCGTTACAGTTAAAGCAGAGACGAGGTCGGCGAGTTCGGCTGAGATCCATCGGTTGACCTGTTCCTCCATAGGTCATACCAGTGGCGTCCCGGCGATCGGTCGGAGCCGGTAGGGCTGTAGGATGGGTTGCAGGAGTCTCGTGAACAAGAGGGCGCTGAGGAAGGGGAGCGAGGCGGGGCATAGGAGGTGCGGCTGAGCGGGTAGTAGAACGAGGGGGAACCTTTCCGCCGTAGCGGTTTTCAACGGCCTTTCCGACATCCTTCAAAGCCCGGATGAAGGCGTTGTAATCACGGGTCTTCGTCATATCCCTGCTATCCTCGGTGGTGTAGACAATAGTAGGATTCATGTTAGTCTTTAAGAGATCAATAAGATGGTCGGCTTCGGGGGTGTTCTTCTTGACCTCTCCATACTCCGCTTCCGTGGCGATCTGGAGGAATGTGATGAGATACTGTTCGGTAGGGGTGGAATCCTGAGTGAGGAGGCGAAGGCGAGCCTGTGCATCAGCCGGCTCGTTCAGGGGACCGTACATATCCTTGAGCTCGGAGACGAAGTTGTCCCAGTTCCACGCATGCAGCGACTGACCGAGGAATCGCTTGCAATACGCTCCTGACCAAGTTCGGGCAGGCCCGACGTTCATGTACCCGCAGGTCGCAAGGACCTTCTGCTTCTCGGTGGCCTGATCGTAATACTCCCAATACCCGAGGACGTGATTGAACCAATCGGAAAACTGCTCCTTATCTCCGTCGAACGCCCAGGGTTTATTCGCTTTAGGCATCGGGGGAGGCGGAGCCGCAGGAGGAATATTGCTCGGCATGGCGACGCTGATTGTAGTGATTGTGTGTTATAGGGGTTGCGTAAGTGATAACCTTGCGCTAATGTCAGGTTCACCAGGATCCGAGGCGCGTGACTTCCAATCGGCGCAAAGAATGCTAGAATCGAGATGAAGCTAAATACATGGATCAATCAATGAGAATAACAGTACCTAGAATCGAGAAGCGCAAGGTTAAGAAGAAAGGAAGGAAAGGGTGACGTGACGAGACACTGATATAATACATGATGACAAAGAAGGACTGCACGGACCACGAGAATTAAGAAATCTCGACATTACCCTCCCCGAAAGATCGCGTCTTCGCGATCATTGGGTTGTTCCTCCACGGCATCAAACCAGGTTTTGTCATCCACTTCAAGGCGGTTATGATAGTGTGTATCGCGTTCAAAAACTCCTCGATCCCAGTTGTACAGCCAGCCCGGTACGTGAATTGGGGAGGTGTTACGTGAAGCGTTACTTGTATCATCGAGGAGCTCACAGAGAGTCGCGTCGAGACGAATACCAGGAAGGGAATCTCTCTACCTTAAGTGATCTTCACTAAGGGCTCGAGGCAGCTGTGAATACTAACGCTTGATTGCGTAGATCTAGCTAGGGAAATGACACCATCGTGCTACAGGGTATTTAAGCGAGGGAGCGTCGAGCACGGACCAAGCTATGTAGGTAGCAGTGAGAGAGAGAAAGACATAAAGGGTAATTGAGATAAGAGGATAAGACGATAGAGAGATAAGAGATAGAGTGATATGAAGATAAGAAGATAAGGCGATAGAGAGATAGGAGGTTATACATCGTATCGAGGAGACGAAAGAAGGAAAGAAGAGTCAGATCGAAAAGATAAGGAGAAGGGGAAGGGGATGAAACGGAACGAAGAATGACGAAGACGAAACCTTATAGGGACAACTGTAACAGGAGGTTAGGTTTTCGATGGGGCGAAAACGTAAACGCATGGTCGGGGCGGGGCGTGGTTTGGCGGGATGGGCACGATGGAAATCGGTAATGGCTTCTCGAGCGTGATGGAGTTCTGAGGCCAGTTTCCATTCCCGTTCCTCGCGCGGGAAACCCTTCCAGTGAACGAGATATTCGAGACGATCTCGACAAAGTCGAGAGTCAAGAATTTCCTCGATCTCCTGTTCCTCGAAGCCCTCGATCAAGTCGGGTGGAGGAGGTGGCGGTTTCTGTTGAGTGGGGAAGGCTGGAGGGGTGTAGGGAGACAGGACACACTCATTGAAAACCGGGTAGATGGATTTCCACGTAGGCGGTAGCTTAAGTTTGAACGCGCTTTCGCCATGCTTGCTGAGGATGGTGAAAGGACCGTAACGTTTGTCGTCGAGCTTCTTGGTCGGGCGATCGGAGGAAACATGAGTGGCCTCCAGCCAAACCTGATTGCTGACCTGATAGTCTCGCGACGGAGATCGTCGACGGTCGTAAGCCCGCTTCATATCGTCCGCCGCCTTCCGCAATGCTGCCTCTGCCTCCAGACGGACTGCATTCATTCGACTAGCAAACTCGTGCGCCGCTTCTACCTGTCCTTCCAGTCCCGGAGCGTTCCCCTTCCACGGATGCTGTCCATAATTGAGGAAGAAAGGAGTGTGCCTGGTGGCGGAATGAACGTGATCGTTGTAGGAGAATTCGGCGACTCGGAGGGGGAGCCAGTCGGACCAGTCCGATTGATGGTAGTTCGTGAAGACACGAAGGTACCGTTCAATCTCCTGGTTAAGGCGCTCGGTTTGGCCGTCCGTCTGCGGGTGATAGGCGGTGCTGGCATTGCTGGTGATCCCGAGCTGCTGATAGAGCTCCTTCATGAAGTTGGACACAAAGTTGGATCCGCGGTCGCTGATGACTTTCTGTGGGAGACCGTGGAGCCGAAAGACCTGGTCGCGAAGGATACGAGCGACTCCAGAGGAAGTGAGCTCCGTCTGCGACGGGATAACTGTAAGCATCTTCGAGAAACGGTCGACTATGACAAGGATGGCGTTGTGACCCTGAGATTCTGGGAGGGGACCGATAAGGTCGATCGAGATGTGTTCCCAGGGACGTGTTGGGATGCCATGCGGGTGTAACGGGGCGGCCGGTGCACCGTGTCTGGGTTTGGTGCGTTGACAGGTTTCACAACCAGCCACATAACGTCGTACGTCGCGAAGGACTCGCGGCCACCAGTAGTTTCGAGTAATGAGTTCGTTGGTCTTGTACTGGCCCGGATGTCCAGCTAACGACGAGTCATGATGTTCCCGAATGATTTCCGCCCGCAGGTTCCTGTCAATTGGCACGTAAACGCGATCATTCCATGTGACGATGCCATCGTGTTCAGTCCATCCCTGAGCCTTGGAGTCTAGTAAATTCCGTTGCACGGCAGGGTCCCTGTTCGAGGTTCGACGACGAATCCGATCTAAAAAGGTCAGATTGTCGAGGGATGCCTCGATATGACCGAAAAACTCCGGTTTGAGGACAACGACATCGTCGTTATCACTCTCCCCCCTGTCATGGTCGGGCCGGCGGGACAGAAGGTCCGCTTTGACGTGAACGCGGCCGGGGCGATGATGGAGGATGAAGGAGTAATTGGCGAGTTCGGAGACCCAGCGAGCCTGGCGACGATTAAGCTTCTGAGGTTGGCGGAAATACACGAGGTTTTGATGGTCAGTCCAAATCTCGAAGTGAACAGAAGACCCCATGAGGTGGTGACGCCATTCGGACAGAGCGGTCATGATGGCGAGTAACTCACGGTCGTAGATTTCGTAGTTGCGCTCTGTTTCGGTAAGGGATTTGGAGAGGAAAGCAATAGGTCGCCAGACACCGCTTTGGCATTGAGAAAGGACCGCACCGATAGCGTGGCCGGAACTGTCAGCCTCGACTCGATAAGGGTCGGAGTCGGAGGGGATGGCGAGGACAGGGGCAGACGTGACCGCTGCTTTTAGAGCCTCAAACGCGTGATAGTGTTCTTCGTCCCAGGTCCATGGCACGTTGCCCGTTAGGCAGTTAAGCGGTTTGGTGATGTGGCTAAAACCATGAACAAACCGACGATAGAAATTAACAAACCCAAGGAACGATTGCAGGTCTCGTCGAGTGGTTGGGGTCGGCCAGTCGGCGATTCCGCGAACCTTGACGGGATCCATACGGACCTCGCCTTCAGAGATGATGAGGCCGAGATACTCGATTTCGGTGCGTTCGAACTCGCACTTCTCGGGTTTGAGATATAGTCGGTGTTGCTGTAGGACGCAAAGGACACGGGACGTGATACAGCGATGTTCTTCAAGTGTTTTGGTGAAGATGAGGATGTCGTCTAGGTAGACGAGAACCTTGCCCTCGAGGATGAGATCATGGAAAATGTCATTCATCATGTTCTGAAACGTGGAGGGGGAGTTCGTCATACCAAAGAACATTACCGTCGGTTCGAACAAACCAAGGTTCGTTCTAAAAGCTGCCTTCCACTCGTCGCCTTCACGAATCCGTACGTTGTTGTAGCCCCAGCGAACGTCGAGCTTCGTGAAGTAGTGGGCTCCCTTTAGCTTGTCCACTAGCTCGGAGACGAGGGGAATGGGGTAGCGATTTCGGACGGTGATGGCGTTTAGCTTCCGGTAGTCTTGTACAGGGCGAAGCTTCCCATCTTTCTTCTTGACGAAGAAGAAAGCCGAGGCGAAGGGGGACTTGGAAGGGCGAATGCGACCGGAACGAAGGTTCTCCTCGATGAAGACGCGGAGTTCCTGTTGTTCGTCGGGGCTAAGATTATAGATTTTGCAATCGACGATGTGATCGCCCGGTGTTAGCTCAATGGCGTGGTCCCAGGGGCGACGTTCGGGTAGTTCGTCGAAGGACGCCTTACTGAAGACATCCCTGAATTTATGGTAATGGGAGGGAACGATATCTTCAAAAGATTTCGTTTCGGAAGATCCTAGCGCCTTTTCGGCCAGTTGCTGAGCTGTGGTCGTATGCGCGCGGATATACTGCCCTCCGGATTGTCGATACCCGAATACATCGAATGCAAAGATTCGATCTCCCTTTTCAACTTCTCCTGATGGAAAGGTTTCGATGATTGAAGGATCCTCCTCGTCCTCGGGTTCGTTTGGGGAAGCGGGTAGAGTACAAGTTTTTGGACATTGATCGAACTTTAAGGTGCCCGATTGCCAATCGATCGAGGGATTATGGAAGCGTAGCCATTCGAGTCCGAGAAACAAATCGCTCTTGCCCAGATCCGTTACGCCAAAGGTGATCCGTTCGGAGTGCGATCCGATTGTCATACGCAGGGTGACATAGTGTGTGATCATGCCTCCTTTGTTTAGAGTGCCATCCGCGTTATAGACAGGAACGGGTCGGGGTAAGGGGCGAGTATTGAGACCTTTGGCCTGGACGAGGCCTGCATCAATGGAGGATCCGGTACAACCGCTATCCACCAGGGCTTTAAGAGAAAAGTGGCGTTGATCGTCTAGGGTGAATAAGTCTGTGTGAAGGATGAGGGAGTCGCCGGATCCTCGAATGAACCGTTTGGGGCCGCGAAGCTCCTGGATGGCTTCCTCTGCGTCGTCGAGCGAGAGTTTATTCAACTGAAGAAGCACCTCCTCTGTTGCTTCCATTTGATGATGTGAATGAGTTAGAGTTCGAAGAAGAGCAACAGCTCGAGCAGGGGGTTGATCACGGAGACGGCGAGCATACCAAGGGCTAGACCATGGCCCAGGTCTCTGTTCGGCTTGTTGGGACGGAGGCGCGGGGGTCGAGTTTGGTTCGACAACGGAGGCAGGAGACATTGATTCGGGAGGTACTGTACAGGGAGCTACGGTTACAGATGGAGTCGAAACCAAACTCGATGAATGATTGGTCAACGAGGGCGCGCCAGTCTTCGTCGACCTTTTCAAAAATCCTCTTTCCCCTCATACTACTCGCGCTTCTCTTCCTCATCGAAGTCCAGGATCATATTTTGTACCTGCATTGGACGGCTAGAACGGGGCTTGGGACATTCTTTTGCGAAGTGCCCGGGTTCACTGCAATTAAAGCAAAGACGAGGTCGACGGGATCGACTGAGATCCATTGGTTGACCTGTTCCTCCATAGGTCGTACCAGAGGCATCCCGGCGATCGGTCGGAGCCGGTAGGACTGTGGGGTGGGCTGCAGGAGTCTCGTGAAGAAGAGGACGTTGAGGAGGGGGAGCGAGGCGGGGCATAGGAGGTGCGGCTGAGCGGGTAGTGGAACGAGGGGGAACCTTTCCG
>JBBPPO010000420.1:0-10346 GCA_038092055.1 Leccinum glutinopallens
CGCTGTTCTCGATGAAGCCGACAATCATCGTCTACCCCTTCGTGGGTTCGCCGAGTTCCGATGGGCTACCCCTTCGGGTCTTCCCGCCTCGCCTTCCGGATTGGGAACCCCTTCGCATGACCAATTTGCCTTCACCGTGACCCTGGTTCTAAAATCGAGTGCGCCTATCGCCGGTCAACTCCAAACTTGTCCTATGAAGAAGAAAGGTGCCTGAGATCGATCGAGATTCAATGACAAGGACGCACCGGTGGCGTGCCAGTGCGAGTGTTTGAAAAATTCTGCCGAGAAAGATTGTAAGTTACTCGTTCAGGATAATGGCAGGACAGTTTACTGTGCCGCAACCTGCTCCCTAGGAGTCCGGATCCCGCAGCTCTAGGCGTTACTGTATGCGATTCAAAATCTCTTGATTCTCTTCGTTGCAGCGGTGGAACGTACCGTGGTCCAAGGTCCATTGCCGGTACCGTTGAGTCATGAGATTGCCAGTGGCTCAGCGCTCAACATGCGATTGGCTCAAAACATCTCGACGAATGATAAATATCATTCTTCTTGAGAACACCTGCAATGCAGCAATATTAATGCGTATGTGTTCAGTTTAGGTTCTATAAACGCGAATTCGAAACGATAATTCTATTCTCTCCAATGGCAAGCGCTAGTACTATGCTGCTCAATCCCGGATGAGTACAGTCAAGGCTCACGTCAAGACGATCACGCTTTTGTTACAGCAAGTGACAGAGGGTGGTTACTTCATCGCCGAAATACGCCAAGCAGAAGAATTTTTGTCAGTCGTCGTCTAACTCATGATGCGTACCCTCACTTCCGTCCTCAGGGATTCGAACGGCGAAATACACGCTCTCCGATATCGATGCAAGAATTACGGATTACAAGAACAACTCAAGACGGCGTTCTCGAAGGGAGTGACAGTGCAAACGGGTGTCACTGTCGTTCGCATGATGAATATAGTGCAGCATACCAGTCAATCACGATACAGATTACTTATCTATAAAAACTAATGAGGCAGGGATGGACCATTATTCGAAAAAGCCGCTGCAAGTCCCACCCGTTCCGTTCCCCCCTGGTCCCCCCCCTCACACACACACACACACACATGATTTTGGCAGAATTTGAAGTTGAAATAGGAGTACGTGCACTTGCCCGATCTCTTGTAAAGTTAATTTGATCAATCCTTTTCGGCTTTTCTTACCCAGTACGTATAGCACTCTGGCTTAGCACGCTGGTCGGGCAGTATGGACCCGCTGTTTCTCTTAGACGCGGTAGGAGCTAGCGTTACTATCTTCGTTGGCCGCATGGACGTACGTCAGCAGCTTGTATGTAAGGAATCGGGGCCGTCGAGCATGTGTCTTCGTCCACCTTTCCGGAATCGAATGGCGAAGAAGTTGTATGCCAGGCATTGCACACTGCGCGAATAAGGATATCATTTGGGTTCGCATTTCTGCTTTTCCAGCACTATTTGAGAATATCGATCTTCATATCACTCCACAGTATGACATCCCTGCTGGAGATAGCATCGGTGAATTCATAGCTATTTAATAGCGTCGTTCATGCTCAGGGCGATCTCCCAGGACCCAGCAGTGTCGATTGTGATCACATACTCAAAACATTGCAGACTATCCAAGACCTTTGCGATTAACTAGTAGGCTCCTCAGAATTTTACAGTGAGAATATCGAAGCAACCAGTGCAACACTTCTCATCTCCTTAGCAGCGCAAGCTCGATGTCAGCAGCCAAATCCGAATGGTATCTGCGAAGTGGAGTTCCAGTCACTCGTTTCCACGAATGACGAAAAGGGGGTACATGCCATCGAATTTCCCCCCAACGACTCTCTTTTTTCAACGCGAACATCTCGATTTCGTTCGCATCCTCAATATCCCGGTTGTGTTCCAATTCTCTGGGACGGTTAGCTGTCCGCCGATGCAAGGTGTGTCCCATCTCCTTGGTCCGGTCGGTAGTTTGAAAAGTTTGAATTGAGTCAGGATGCGATTTAAGTCTTCGGAGGTTCAAGACCACTCGTTGCCCAGCGACATTAATCACAGGGATTATGCTTTTATACAGAAGGAGCCATATTTTTTGAAGAATAAAAGTTATCAGAGTGCTCGTCACACATTGAAGTTATCATCACGTACGCCATCTGGATCCCGTTTCGTGGGTCCTGTGCGGCGGAATTTAGTGAATATATCCGGAAGAAGTGGGTGAAGGACCTCACATAGGCAAGTGTGGTACTGGGTATCGCATTAGAACGAGCAACCGAACGGACTGTTGAAGAGACAACTCACTTACATACAAAGCCTATTATGACGGTCAGAACACTGATCTATAGGGAGTTTGCAAACGAATTATCCACAGAAAACGTGACAACGCACCGAAAAATACAGGAGAGCTAGCCCAGGGATGTGTCAATTCATGCTAGAGAAAATATTGCATCTCCTTACCATCCTTGGCCAAAAGACGAAGAACAGGCGAGGGTCGGAAGGACTGGGTTCTTTTGAACAGGTTGAAGAGCGAATACGCCACCATTATAGATACAACGATATCCATAGATAGTCTATGGTTCTCGTAAGTTGAAATGTACAGGTCCTACTAGAACTCACTGACGATATTGCTAGAAAAATGCACTATTCATGAAGGAACGGGTCAGCGTCTCTATTCGCGTATGACCCGAAACCCTGTACCCACCGCAGTCACTGCACACAGTCAAAATTATCAGAAATCTATTGAAAATAGAGTATGGTAGAGCTCACCTGTTGTCGGAAGAAAACAGACGCCAGTCTCCTCCACGTATGGGAAAGTAATTTCTTTCTCAAATTTAGTTTATTTTTTTCCGCTGAAAATTCCGTTGCGCACCAAGTTTTGAAAAAGGGATCAAGATAACCATCAACACGGCGATGGATCCAAACAGGTAGAGTACATATGCGGATATCAATACGATGGCAACAGAACGCTTGCATCCCCAGAGTGCCCAGGCACGTAGTAGAACCACAACTATGTTTTAAATGATCAGACTTGAAGTGTGTGTGGCTGGCGACAAGAGTAAACCGCACTGTGAATGGATTCCTGTGTCATAGGTCCGTATACAGCAACAAACCACTCAAAATGTTTACAAAACTAGGGTAAACGGGTGGGGGAACTTAGATTCCTGAAACTTATAGCTGAGATGGATTGGTATAGTCACCTTGTTCGATCCGTGGCTGAGGATTCCTATTTCTTCGAGCGCGAAGAAAGTCTGTCCTACTAAGGTGAGGTACCGATTGAAAAGAAAGGCCACCTTGACTGCAGACCAGGGCGCATTCCAGATATAGTCTACCTTTCGACACCGGATTTCAGAAAACTGTTGTAAAAATGGAGAGGTAGACGTACGTACCTCAAGAGAGATAGTAATAAAATAATCGTATATCAGGAAAGTGAGTCCCGCGACAACACAGTATCTACGATTGGTTGCATTAACGCTGCGAAGGCCGAACACACAATAGCAGCCTGAGAGAAACAGTGCTCACTGACGAGTCGTTAGGGCTGCGAGAAACAGCTGCGGATTGGCGAGCACGTCAGACATGGTGAAGGAGATGGCTTCGGAAGGGTACGGATGCCAGTGGGTGTTTCAGTACTTCAAACCTTCTGAATCAGTCCCGGTTATGAGTTATGACTTACTTATGAGCTAGTCATTGCCGAGCTACCGGCGCCACGTCAAACTTTTCCAGTTTCGTAGCAACTGGCAAGCAACTGGCAAGGAGTTGGCAGAAAGGAAATTGTTGACTTCAGATGTGCCTAGTACTACACGTCCCTGCCATGACAAACCACCCGACTTCCTCGAATCCATAATGTAGTACGTTCACATTCAACAGGCAACATCCAATGATATGATCATGTCATTTACATGAGGAAGGTTGATTTTTCTGTTGTCGACGCCACGCGCTCAAACCGTTGTCACTGGGGTTCACAATGTCTTCGATACGACGGTAGATGCTTGAACAGTGCTTCGACGAGACAATCAAGATTGTAGGCTGTTCGACCCTACTAATACTATACAAATCTGAGACGGCCCGTCCACTCCCCTGCCAAACTAGTAGACGCGGAGTACCTGACCGTAATGCTGACGCTGTATCTTATTTCAAAAGTCCTTGTGCCAGAGCAGCATGTAAAACTCGGAGAACTCCGAGCGGTACTAAATGCCACGTCACGTGAAAAGCGCTGCCGCGACACCGTGACGTGACGTTCGCGTCGTGTCGCGTCGTGATTAACCTTCGACAGCCATGTTCTCATACAAGTTTGCACCCCCCTCTCAACCAAAAAGCCAAGCACGCGCTGCTCCACTCAAAGGATCGGATTTCGATGTCACACCAAGCGCGAATCTCATTGACAAGAAGGTCTTTGACTTTGATGGCAGTACTTCTCAGCCGTTCGCGTCGCGTCGCATTGACTCGCACCGTTTCGATGCCTCAGCTCATCTGTACAATGATCCAGAAATAGTGGATCGCAAGCCACTAGTGCCTGCTGCAGTAAATGAACTCTTCTCCATTTCCTATCCGTTTCTGATCGGTTTCATTACCAGGGAACGTCATCTCGCCTCAGCGAATCGCCAATGGGTGAGTGTATGCGCATATATATGTCGTGTATACCGCTAAAGTGATTGTTTTGGATAGAGGTCGGACTGAAATCGCGCGCATTTAACTCGTCTACTCCATCATTGAAAGACTATTCCAAGCGATCAGTCAAGGCAGAACCAGGCTCTTCTGATCGTGATGTTACATCCGAGAACTTTATTACCTCTATGCAGGCCGGATGGCTCGATATTCAAAAGGAGAAGTCACAACTGGTAGGTATCTCCGCCTGTTCATTCATCCACTATCTTTTATCCAACGTACAGCGTGACTATATCAAGGATTTGGAATCCCGATTAGCAGCCGAGGATGATGAGAATGCCGTGCTCTCGAGGAAACTTGCCCAGATGGAGACCACGCATAAACAGACATCGGAAAGGAATCGGGACGCACTTTTCAGAGCTGCAAAAAAGTACGGGGTTGTGGCCGGTTTCTTGAAGCAGTCTGACCGAATTACTCGCGTAGCTTCTCCGCGCTCAAATCCGAGTTGGACGATTTGAAGGTTTCTTCAAAATCATATTCACTAATTATATCGGAAGTAAAGACGACTAAGGAGAGTTTTGCGGCTTTCCGAGATAGCACGCAGAGCAGTATTCGAGGTTCGTCCTGTCGTTTAACTATCTTTTTTTCAGTTTAGAACACTGGGTCCTTTTCCAGAACTTGAATCTATGTTTGACGACGGAGGTCGGCTCGTTTTGACTGCAGAATCAAGACATTTAGTTAATGAACTTCGTTCCGAGCTTTCGAAGAGTAGGTCGGTAGTCAGTCAGGGACCAGTTGTGCTGACGATCGTTTTCGCAGCCCAACAGGTGGCAGACCTACTGCGTGATAAGCTACATATCATGGGCACGGAGCTGGCGGAAGCGCGAGCTCGGATCTTGGAATTGGAAGAGGTGACTACGGCGGACAAGAATCGATACGAATCAATGACCCTCAAAATGCGCCAGTCAGGTATGAGGGTCATCACTGCACGAATGGAATGCTAATGTAACCGAAAAGCCGATCAACTAGCGAACGTCACTCTATACTGGCAGGAACAAAAGGAGGAGTCGATACAGGCCAGAGCGCAGGCCTATGAAATGGAACAAAAACTGATGCATGTACAGACGCGGTGAATAGTACGATCCAGAGATGACAACATGACTAATTTGGGTATACATGGCAAGGTTGCAGGAAGCGCAGTCTGTGACAACCTCAATGAAGGAAGAGTACGTCCTTTCATTCTACTCCCTCCGATATCACGGGTTGACCACAATAACCAAGAATGACTGCGCGTGAAGAATTTCTTGAAGAACAGGGCGCAAAACTCCGTACCCTTCGCCATACGATCGACTTCCAAGAAGGGAATATGAAGGTTATTGAAGCACGGTAACTTCTTCATTCGCGTCTAGTGAGTGTAAGACACTCTCAACTTCAATTAGGGCACAGAAGGCAGAAGAGGAGCTGATCCAGGCGTTGAATCATAATCACGAATTACATGGTCGGCTCGACTCTGCGAAGGACCTAGAAAAGCATTTGACACAACAGGTATTATACTCTCTTCTCTTCTGATCTGAAAAGACATTGAACAAGCGGCATCAGTTTCTCGATAAACTGAAATCATTTGAGGAGGCCAAGCGTGACCTCGACCTGTATCGGGATAAGTAAGGGCCCATATTGTCAGAGTACTTGTGTTCGCTCATCCTTCCCAGGTATGCTGAGGGTCAGGTCTCGTGGAAGGCATGAATTGCATATTCGCACTGCGTGATTTTTCTGCTACATAAGTATACACAGGTTCTTCAGGAACGATTTGACGATCAAAGTGTGACGCTGGCTGCGTCGAAGGAATCTGTTGCCGAATTGCAAGTAAGCACTCAGCAATTGTCCGTGAATGTTCGTACAACAACGTTCACATAGGAGCGTCTTCATGCCACAGAACGTCAGGCTACCGTTGGTGTCCGCCTTGTGTAAAGAACTTCGACTCGGACAATGCTGATCTTTTATTCAAGGAGACACTAGTCGAATCCAAGCGCGAGATGATTCACGTGCAAGAACAGAACAGATCGTTGGAGGCCAGACTCGAGCGCGTGGAAAAGGAGATGGAAGACAAGACCGCTTTGTCCCAGGACCTTCAGATCGAGTTATCCCTCAAGGAAGGAGCATTAAAGGCCTTATTGGAAACCGAAAAGGCTACAAAAAATGAGCTTTTCAGCCAAGGGCAGGAAGCGAATGCCAAGGTGGTGTCATTGCGTATAGAGCTTACTCAGAAGGACTATCAGATCCAGGAAATATCCAAGCGACTCGCCATGGCCGAAGCCCCGTCCGCTAAACACGAGCAAGAAGTAGCGAAGTTGAGGATGCGCATTACCGAACTAGAAGAAATCGAAAAGACATTAACAGATCGAGCTACCACTATCTCCCACCGATACGAGAACAATGATTTGGTGAGTTTCCCTTTCTCTCGCTCGCTTGAAGTAACGGCAGCTTCTACCAATAGAATGATGACGAGAGAGCGTTGGTAGCTCTGTTGATGCAAAAGGCCCGGGCAGTCCACGACCGGGAAACAGTGGAGAAGACCAACGAAATCAAACGGGTGTGTGTCGCAAGTGGAAAGACTACCATTTGTTTAACCCCTTTGCAGCGTGACAACCTTATTAAGCAACAGGAGGCAAGGATCACACAGCTGGAAGACGCCCTAGCCCGCCGGATCAATGAAGAGGTTGGCGAAAGTGGGTTCAGCGCTTCTCCCTGAACATTATAGTTATTGTCCGCATCCGCAAAAGGCACTGATGAACAGAGTAACTTTATGGCTGTCGATATTACGAAACCGCAAGCACCATCACTCGATCATCAGCCTGAAATCCGCGGCGCTGGACACGGTGACGGGCCGCCGACCACCGTAACTCATGGGGGTTCTGATCGGGCCACCGGGGATTCGTCTTCTTCTGTATCTGGTCCTTCGAGTCGATCGACTGGTTACGCCACTTTTACCAAACTATGCAGAGAAGACACCGACGACATCGCAGACTTCGACGATGGACATGCGACAGTGGCGACGGGGAAACGGGTCACTTTCGCCGACGATGCCGAGGACGGGTCCTGGACCTCCTGTTCGCGGCCCACGCGGCGAGCGGTGCGTCTGATTCGTTCTGTCCTTGTTGTCGTTTTTGCCTGTTTTGATCGATCGCTCTTTTGTTTTGTTTTCGTTTCATTTTCTTCCCACCGCTCCCATTCCCGTCCGCCTTCTGTTTTCCGATTTGCGTTACCCCCATCGCGTACTTACGTATTGTATGTATTATAGAAGCACCGCAAGGCAACCGGGGTGGATACTGTTTCGTTGGCCTTTCTAGACCAGGTCTGTTTTTTTTTTCTGTGTTTTCTTGCCTCCGCGCGTTTTCTACTTGATCTCGAACGAAAACTCCCCGGCAGCCCGTGGGCCCGGATCCAGGGACCGGAACTGGGGCTGGGGCTGGCGTCAGCGTCGGCATCAGCAACAAGAAGAAGCCAGCTTCGAGGCGTCGCTAACAAGAACAGGAATGTCACTGCAAGATCCCTCTCTGACTCTCTCGCGCTCGCTCGCTCTGCCCACTCGGTCACGTTGAACTCTTCTCTTTTTCTTTTCTTTTCTATCATCACGTGCACACCTGTCTGTAATGTACAAATCGTGTCATATTGTTCATTCATCGCTGCCAAAAAAACCAAGTCGAACAACGAAATAAATATAATAACATATAGCGACAGCAAGGATCGATAGCAAGACAGAGGTAGACACAGAGACATGCATTTTTGGACAATTAATGGATACACAAAAACAACAAAAAGACATGGGGAGAGCGTTGGACGAGGGAGCGGGATTATCATACAAAAAGGAAAAAGAAACGATGACCGAAAACATGCGGGTTTCGACAGCATCAGGCATCAGCAATGGCGACAAAGACCACGACAGCGGTGATAACAATGACAAGCAAGACGGAAACAAAAAAAGACGAGCAACAAACAGGCTGGCTGGCTGGTGCGATAAAGGGGGTGCACCAATCCGGTGTGAGGGTGTAAGGGTGGGAGAGGCGGAAGGTGGGGAATCAGGGAATAAACACAGAGCAATGATATATGACGACGAAAAGCAGGATAAACGGATAAAGAGACATGAAAATCGTCCAAGAAGTATTATTCTGTATGCCGGTTTCGCGGTCTGTTCATTCTGAAGGGAACGTCCAAGATATCAAGAAAAGAAAGAGCAAAGAAAGGAATATCACAATACAATACGCCTGGTGGCTTAGCGTGGCAGGCGACAAGAGCATGAGTGGGAAAGACAGACAGAGACAACAACGGTCGTATCCAACCGCGAAAAATAGTCGTCTCAGCCTGGAAGGCGCAGCGTATCGCCTTCGAAAATGATGTCGCCCTTATCAGAGAGGGCAGCGACGGCTTTGGCGACCTCGGCCGTGTCAAAGTCTTCATGCTTGTCCGGGGGCATGGCGGCGTTGAGGTATGTTAGTAACGAGGATATCGTCATGTCGTCGGTCGATTCGTAGGTAGCCATGAAGAGATATGCAATCGATGAAAAAATGAAATTGATGCTATAAAATGGAAAGGGGAAAAAAGGAAAATGATCATCAATTCCGTTGAATACGATAACAGGCCATAAAAGAACAACAACAAAAATGACGGAAATGACTGTGCGAGTCGCACGTACCGGCCATGTATGGAGTCCAGATCCGCCAAGTTCAAGATCAGCCTGCGGGGTAACCTGCTTGCCGACATTCCCGATTCCGCCGAGGCGACGTAGTCCGCTTCATATTTGATTTTGGGACGCATGGCACGTGCGGGCTGTATCTTGCGCAGAGAGGAGGCACCGCTCGTTGTTGCATCAGATGCTGATGGCCATGGCGGAGCGAGTCGGTTGTCAGTGCCATCCACCATCCTGTGTTTCTTGGCAGAAAACGGAGGAAGCCGGGGCTCTGTGTGTGGCATGGCCTTCATCTTACACCTCTCTTCCACCCGGCTGGATTCGGGTCCATCCACAGGACCTTCATCTGAATCGAGTTCGTCCTCGGCTGAAGCATCATCGTCGGTAAGGCTGTCATCCACGACAGGTTGACCACCCTTGGCCCTCACGTCAGCTGCTTGAGCAGCTTTTTGGGCCCGTCTCTCGCTAAAATCGCCACAAGGCCCGCGGTACGTTATAAACAAAATGATGAGGAGGAAACGAGAAATAAGGGACTGCTGGTGAGAAAGATGAAGAATGAAGACAAATATATGACCCACTGTCTGGCTAAGCATTTTCCACGATGCTGCAGCCACGGGTATGCACAGTAGGAACTGTCTTGCCTGAGCTGCACCCACTTCCTGCACAGGGTACAGAATACTCTGTTAGGTTCGACCTCCCCGACAAGTGCGTCTGCCCTGAGAGTAGCCGCTCGTTGTTCGGCGTTTCGCCGACGAGACTCGTGAGCTGGTGGAAAGTTGGTCGGCGTGAGGTCCTTGAATGAGGGAGAAGGAGAGGCCGGGCTTCCAACGGACTTGGGGGCGGTGGGACAAGGATCTGCGCTTGGTTGCGAAATATGCCGTGAGCTAGATGCAGGCGGAGCACTGAATTCACTGGAATCAGCAGAGCGAGGGGGTGCATCTTCGGGACGAGGTCTGCTCCATGATCGAGCCTAAGCACACACAACGAGCAAGACGCAAAAGACCCACCTGGAACTCGAAGAAGGCTCTGGCTGACTGGGCGAAGCATCAGGTTGTCGCACGTATTTTTGAC
>JBBPPO010000421.1:7500-10345 GCA_038092055.1 Leccinum glutinopallens
GCAAAACACTAGCAAAACGACAAGCAAAGCAGTCTCTCGAGTAATGAATCAAATCATCAATTATCATCATTAGCTTGGTGACCGTCCATTGGTTGTGTTCAACTACCATTCAACTAGCGCAGTCGACTATGAATTTAACAAATCGACCATACATTGCATTCACAAGGATTACTGAGTAGCAAAGTGATCTAGCTAACAATGATAAGGTGGATTAGGCCCGACCATCAGAAAGCATAGTAAACCATTCATTGGTACTGCTCAACCCCCACAACTAGAAAAACGACAAGCAAAGCAGTCTCTCGAGCAACGAATCAAATCATCAATTATCATCATTAGCTCGGTGTGACCGACCATCGGTTGTGTTCAACTAGCATTTAGCATGTGCAATCGACTACTATATCCATAGTTGGTTCGACCACAAACACCGACTCTTCACAAGCATTAACATCGTAGCAAAGTGATCTCTTCAATTGTAAAATTGAGTCGGTGATCATCCATTGGTACTTTCGAATGCCATAAAGGTCAGTTAACCTGGAAAAATGGTATTCAGACTGTGGGCAAAGTGGTCTCGCTACGAAAGTAGGTCGGTGAACCAATCATTGGTGACAGCTTGAGCTAGCATTAAACCAGTCAGGTCTAGGGAAGTGGAACATGATTATTCCGACTAGCTAATCAACCATACACTGTCCAAGAAGGTATTACCGAGTAGCAAAGTGATCTAGCTGAAAGCATGATAAATCATTCATTGGTACTGCTCATCCCTCTTATTTTTGACGGTGAAGCTACTGCATCTGCAAGGTATTACCGAGTAGCAAAGTGATCTAGCTCACGACAGTAGGGTTGATTAGACCCCGACCATCAGAAAGCATAATAAATCATTCATTGGTACTGCTCATCCCTACAACAATGCAGCCAACCTAGTAAAATAGTAGCAAGACGACAAGCAACGTGACCTCACTTGCTAATGAATCAAATATCAATTATCATCATTGGACTCGGTGGCCATTCATCGGTTGTGTATGCTCGAACTACCATTTAACTAGTGTAGTTGACTAGGCAGTGTACTTGTTATGTCCACTCCCATGTATATTCTGGGCCATCTGTTTGGTCGACTTTGTCCGTGGCCGCAAGAGGCGTGAGTTTAGGTGTCCACTAAATCGCGTTTTGGCATTTATTCGGACTTCAACGAAATAAAACAAAATTGACCACACTGCATTTGCGAGAATTATGAGTAGCAAAGTGATCTAGCCAACAATGACCAGGTTGATTAGGCCCGACCATCAGAAAGCATAATAAATCATTCATTGGTACTGCTGAACTCCACAAAATCACAGCTCACTAAAAAAACACTAGCAAAACGACAAGCAAAGCAGTCTCTCGAGTAATGAATCAAATCATCAATTATCATCATTAGCTTGGTGACCGTCCATTGGTTGTATTCCACTAACATTCAACTAGTGCAGTCAATTTTCGACCACAAACACCGACCTCGACAAGGCATTAGCTTGGTAGCAAAGTGATCTCTCCAATTTAATTTATTTGGGTCGGTGATCATCCATTGGTACTTTTCGAATGCCAGAAAGGACAGTTAACCTGGAGAAATGCTATTCAGACTGTGGGCAAAGTGGTCTCTCTACGAAAGTAGGTCGGTGAACCAATCATTGGCAACATGCTCGAACTAACATTACACCAGTCAGGTCTAGGGAAGTGGAACATGACCGTTCCGACTAGCTAATCAACCATACACTGTGCCAAGAAGATATTACCGAGTAGCAAAGTGATCTAGCTGAAAGCATAATAAATCATTCATTGGTACTGCTCATTCCTCTATTTTTCACAGTGAAACTACTGCATCTGCAAGGTATTACCGAGTAGCAAAGTGATCTAGCTTAAAGCATCATAAATCATTCATTGGTACTGCTCATCCCTACAACAACGCAGCCAACCTAATAAAACACTAGCAAGAACGACAAGCAAAGTGATCTCACTCGCTAATGAATTTTCATCATTAGACTCGGTGACCATTCATTGGTTGTGTATTCTCGAACTAGCATTTAACTAGTGTAGTTGACTAGGCAGTGTACTTGTTGTGTCCACTCCCATGTATATTCTCGGTCATCTGTTTGGTCGACTTTGTCCGTGGCCGCAAGAGGCGTGAGTTTAGGTGTCCACTAAATCGCGTTTTGGCATTTATTCGGACTTCAACAAAACAAAACAACTCGAGCAGCACAAACAACGACACAAAAACAACTCGAGGACCACAAACACCGATCTTCACAAACATTAGCATAGTAGCAAAGTGATCTCTCCAATTTAATTTATTTGGGTCGGTGATCATTCATTGGTACTTCTGAATGCCTGAAAAAACAGTTAACCTGGATAAATCCTACTCGGGCTGCAGGCAAAGTGGTCTCACTACTCAAAAAGTAGGTCGGTGAACCAATCATTGGCAACAGCAACGAGCTAGCATTACACCAGTCAGGTCTCGGACAAGATAATCAACCATACACTGCATGTACAAGAAATTACCGAGTAGCAAAGTGATCTAGCTAACACAATGGTACCGACCATCAGAAAGCATAGTAAACCATTCATTGGTACTGCTTGATCCCTATTAACATGAAGTGGCTCTACAGATGCCCATGTGCAAGGATTACCGAGTAGCAAAGTGATCTAGCTCACAACAGTAGGGTTCATTAGACCCCGACCATCAGAAAGCATAATAAACCAATCATTGGTACTGTTTCATCCCTACAACAAGGCAGCCGACCTAGTAAAACACTAGCAAGACAACAAGTAAAGTGATCTCACTTGCTAATGAATTTTAATCATTAGACTCGGTGAC
>JBBPPO010000422.1:0-10342 GCA_038092055.1 Leccinum glutinopallens
CAACGCATAGGAGATGAAGTGGGGAAGTCTCACGGTCGAGTTGGAAGACAATGGGGGCACTCTGGACACGCGAAGAGATGGTGATGAAACAGGCACATAGCTTGGATGTTTGCTCGTGCGGCCGTAGAAGGGGTCCGGCCGCCTCGAAGTGGGCTGTGTCGAGGATGGTTTGGTTGAAGGCGGGAAGTTTACCGAAAGAGGCGGTTGTGGGTGTCACGTGATTCCAGCACGTGACTTCTCTACTTGACCAAAATTCCCCACAGCCTCTAACTAAGTTGCCCCGATTCCGATGCGGCTAACGTGATGCTGATATTGTGTTGTATGCTTGATTCCTAGTGAGCACTGTCTCATATTTCTTTGGATAACTACTCACTGGCACATCGGTATCAACTGATTTCCAAATCCACTCTCGACGCTCGCCTGTTGTATCTGGCCAACATCGACTTAGAGCCTCAGAAAACCCAGGATCATGTCGGTCCCCGTATCCCTTGTATATGGCGCATTGTACTTTGGCACTGTCCTATCTACCGCTCTATACGGTGTAGCGTGCATGCAAACGTGAGTGTAGTGGTGTGTACCTGTGACTGAACCTGGCTTTAAATTTACCATTAGGGTTTTCTATCTTGTCCAGTGAGGTTTCAGCTCCGTTTTTATTGTATCGCAGATGGCTCATCATTTTTCAAGTTTTCACAACGATCGTTTATACACGAAGAGTTTTGTAAGTTGAATCGCCTTTTGTATGCGTTCGGCGGCCTCATGCAGAACCTTACTCAGGTGGTGGTTGTATGGTATGGCCGATGCTGATTCAATCTGCAATGTTCACGAATTTGTTCCTAGGGTCATGGGCACGATTCAGGAAGCATTAGCTGTCAGCGGCAGTTCGTGTTCCACGTACTCAACACTCTCTTTCGATCAATATGTTGTCCCATACAGCATACAAGTACATCTTGATTGGCCTGGTGGAACCGACATCATCCCAAAACTTGACTTCGTGAGTCACATCTACTGAACGTTCGCTTATTTCATACTTATGATTTACCAGTTATCCCGATATTTTCCGCTGAGCGAGCTCGGCCACTTTGGGAAAGGTGGGCACGTTATGAATATAAATTTGGCGATCTCGCCGAGGCTGCACAGAAGCTTGAGAAACGTATAGCTGAAGTGTATCCAACGGGTATGTGTTCCATTCCGCGTCTTTACCAATTGTTGGGTTGACGAGCCGTGTCTTAGATCCCCCGATCAAACGCTTTGCACAGCGACACACATATCTTGGTACGGATGCCATTGCTGCGAGGGACTCGGACCTCGAATTCGCTGTGGCGGCTCGCCAACCGGTCGGACCATCGTCCTCCATTTCGTCTCTTGAGAAGCGGACCGATTCCCTGCTGTCAATTACGTCTACTGCACACATGACTACAACGCAACTACCAACGAAGAGGCAGCCCTCGCCTGAGCTAAAGCGGCGGGAAGAGTCAGTCAAGCCTGAATTTGCCCCGCCCGCCAAACGGGCAAGGCCTATGTCCCCTCCTCGCGATAGAGATCGAGACAGGTTCGCTGATGGGCCTACTAGGAGACTTTATGGTAGTCCAGCGCAGTGGGAAAAAGATCGAGACAGATAATCCCATCCAATGAAGAGAGACAGAGAAGATGACAAATCCACTACGTTACCTGCTGTGCGGTTCGTCGGACAATTACCAAATCCAGCATCTTTCGACTCACCCTGCACGAGTCATTCGGCTTCCGAAATGCTGTCATCCCAAGCGCTACACGGCCGAGCCCTCCGCCGCCGCCTCCGCCAGCCCCACCCCGTTCGTGGTCTTTTACTTCATTTAACATGTACACAGGCTGAGCTGACTTGCTATTACATAGGTGGGCGTCCGCTGCCAGATTACCGTCCATACCAAGGACCCGGAGGAACTCGAGGTCGACGGTACTAGCCCTGCTTTGATCTTCGACGACGACTTCATTCATTCTTGTTCATGATTTATTATCTGCTATGCTTCCCCCACCTGTGCATTTCCGTGAGACTCCGAGGTTTTCCCGAATTACAGGGTATCAAGGCCCCGGAGATTAGCGAATAAGTTGAGACTCTGTTCCGAGCTCGAATGTTCGCGCAGAGCTGGTTTTGTACATTGTACATGCAAGTTTAGTAATTGATATCTGTTCGTGCTTGGACTATCTTAAGGATGAAGGGGTTAATATTATCCTCACCCGACTACCGATTTAATACTGATGCTAGCGTCCGGGACGGACGAAAAGCCGCGTGGGCCGAAGCTTATAGTAATAGTATTGAAGACAAGCGTGGCTGCAATAACGACACAAGGGTTTTTCGTCCATCGACTCTACGTTTGTACGTCTTTATCCTTATAGACCTTCTGCATATTCATACTAGGTATGGATGCAGTCAGCAAGAACATCTCGGGAACCAGCATATCGGGTCGGATGTTCTCGTGGCATTTTTTTCTCTACTCGGACCCTGTTAAGTAGATACCCCTAGCCTCAATATATCAACTTGGTGAGACTTCATAATCTCCGACTCGGAAGCACTCTTGTCTCATTAAGTGTACCACATCAATATCAGTGTCTGCTCTTGGTAAATAATGTCAACCTTTGAGATCTTTCGAGTGATGCTGATAATACCGATCTCAGTTTACATAGGAAGCTCATCCATCATTGTTAACGGGTTTGCTCGCTTCTCTTTCGTACCTGGTATCACTCTTCAGTTGTGCTAGTCGTCAAGTCCACAGCCCTCTCTGCTCCGTTGTCTAAGGTATGTATGTGCACGCCTCTCATCGCAGAAGGAGAGGTCTTACCTTTCTCACGAGTAGTATTGTCAAGTAGGAAACATATTATTAAACTCTCTCGCTCCTCACTGTCCAGATGGACTCAGAAGGTGTTTATTTCTTTCTGTCTGCGCGGAGAACAATGAAGTCATGTGTGTACCAGTTGAGCAGTTGTTTTCACGATCAGCGTTCGTTTTCGCCGAGTTCAACTTGAAGGAAGGAGGGGGACAGGCTATATTGACGAGGCTTTCAGGCCGACTCCGTCAGCATTTCCTGGAAGGGTAGCTCATTGTGTTTTCAGTCAGCACACACTGTGGTGCTGGTCATATCTCTCGGAGCTGATGATCACGTCAGTTACTGTAGGGAAAACGCTCTACTATGTCAGGACGGGTTTTTTTTAGCTTCTCTTGTCTAGGCTGCAATCTACTATGCGCGTTTGGTGTACTCACGGTAGCGCTCTCTGACCACACAAGTTCTCTCATCACAGTAAGGGTATGGCATGTTGTGATGCAGGTCGAGCCTGAGGGAACTCAACGTCCTGTGCCTGGGAAGAACGATCTCGTCTGAGTGCGTTGCCATCGTAGACGTACTCAGGCTGGTCGCCATCTTTACTTGGCTGCCCATTCGAGAACGATGCGGGCCCGATGACACTTCACGCGTCAGCGCCGAGACTTATCCGTCCCGCAAGGAAAGAAGCATTTCATAGGGGCGTGAATGTGTAATCGCAGGAAAGGGGTCTTCTCAATCGAGCGTCGTCTATGTACTAATCAGACTCATCGGCAATCAGATTAGCTTGATAACTGCAAGTAAGTGATTGATACTTTGCAGTAGAGTAGAGGAAGTGTACCTGGTCCAAATGACGTTCAAGTTGGTATCCTTGAAAATGATCGTACCTTCGCGTTATGCTGCATCCGTGAACTTCAGGAGAAAATGAGAAACAGAGGTTAACGCTGAGAGCGGCTGTGATGTTCTGGCATGGCGTTCCATCATATGCACCGCACCCAAGGGCGACATGGGCACTGCGCGACCCCGCGACAGCGTGAGGCGAATTGAAGTAATTTCTCAAGTATGAACGCCGATGGGCCTATGATGCCGCACCACATGATTGGAATCGGGAGATTACCAGCCCCCACGGTTTAGCAAGCTTGGAGACGGAAGTTCTGCCCCCAAATTCTCGTTCCCTCATTTTTTCTGAAGCCCATACAGGCACCACAGATGCTACACCTTGGCCAACTAAACAGAGCTCGGATTCATACTAATATAGCACCATAGTGCCAATCCTTACTAGCTTGCTCGAATTGAATATTGAAGTAGCAACATAGTATCCTAACAATCCAACATACATTCCATGTAATGTAAAACATACGTGTACTATACTACTTAACTTGAACACCGTGAATCGACTCGCCATGGCCCCGACTTGGAACTTGTGATACATCATAGTACATACATCATAGTGCATATGGCAGGTTTAATGGCGAGCCGGGGAATTCAGAATAGCAGCTTCGGAAACAATGTCAACATGTACTCAGAACGAAGATTTAAAACAACTTACTCACCGTCATGAGTTGTGCTCGTCCGGGTCGTCTGAGCCAGTTCCAAAACCCAATGGATATCCGCACCGTCTGATGACCAACCGTGCCCGACCGACATGAGTCTCCGCTTCCAATAGATGTTGTTCTGCTTGCTGGACCTGCAAGCGACTATACTCCAGTCGCAGCATGTTGTACTGAACGAGCTGGTCCGCGCACTCTTTCTGGAACTTGCGTAGCTTACATTCAGCGCGCACTGTTTTGAGGAGCAGTTCTGCTTCAGATGGGGTGTTAGGGAATGGAACAACACCCTTCAAATAGCCAGTGAGTTGGACGCAAAGAAATGTAGCAGCACTTACCCAGATACCGGTAGCATCGGCATTTTCTTCCATTTGGAGGAACATGCCATTTACGTTTATCTCGTGAAGGCCGCTCATTTGAGCACCCGGGATTGATGGGCGCATTGCGACGGGACTTGCTGGCAGTGACACTCGGTCACTCAGTCACTCACTCAGTGGGCTTGAATGCTGAGACGAAGGTGAAGGTAAGCACTGACTCAGATCATATCACCAGAAAAGGTATCTATTTGGCCATTGTTTTCAGTCACTCGCGGATCACCGATTCCGTATACGTAACTTTCCTAGGGAAGCGCGACCCTAGAGCTAGGCTTTACTAAGGTCACAGGCATGTCACGGTCACCGGGTGAGGGTAACGACCCCGGATAGATTGGTGTACCCGTCGGCACTTATTCGCTGCCAATGCGGCACCAACGTGGGGTCCCACGAGGATTCGGCTGAGCGACACAGATCGCATGATTCGTTTGGTGGTTAATTGCTCTGCGATCTTCCGTGCTTAATATACACGCCAGAATTTCTCATCCAATGATTAGTAGGCTACATAGTACATACATAGTATGTAGGGCGGAACAAAGTGGAACTTTTTATTACTCACATTTGGTGTGTGGCTCCTGGCACCTGGGGACGACGACATCGTGGTGGCGGCGGCGAAGCGAATGGACGTAGGGCGGATCCGGGACGATAATCTGGTGTTCTTGGCATGCCCAGTCGACACACTGATCATGATGAGCAAGAGGAATTTATACTTAGCCTGAGAAATCTTCCTATTAAATCACATAGCGCCCCGCTCGGTGTCACGATGGCGACAACTTGTGAGCTTTGCAGGGAGACACAGTGAGCCGCAGTCGCACAACCTGGAATCTGTACATGCACGTCTTCTGTAGTGACAGACCACTCAGCTGAGTCGCATAGAACTCAGTGGGGGGCCTCGAAGCAGGGGCACTGACGGCTTCCAATGCCTTCCATGGACTCATTGTTCCCAAACGTTGCTCGCGACGCCACCAGTTTGCCTCCGTGTTCCTGCCCGCCACTGCGATAATCACGCGACCCGATTAATCCTGACCATACTATTTCCTCAAGTTGGCATCCAAAACCCGTAGTTTGCCGCGTGTCCCTGGATGTTCATACCCGCGCCGTGGTAAAGGGAGCCCAAAGATAACCTATTCAATATTGGTCGAGTGCCACGATATACAGCTCTTGCGGTACCAAGCAAAGCTAGCACATCACGACCAACTCTTGTAGTCCCCGAGCGAACCTGTATCAAGTGAGTGTGTCATCGAAGTCAGAACGTATATTCACTTTCGCATTCGTGAGCGGGGTTCAGTATAAAGGGGGTCCGTGAGATCCTGCGTGTGGCAACGTCGAACTTCGAAGGGTCCGTCAATGTACCTTCCCCTGCTGTGTATTTGTGGCCAACGTGGTGCGACTTGCCGAGTAGAATAGGTGGGGTGGCTGAAGTAGAGGGTGGTGGTCTCCGAATTTGATGGCCTACTGCAAAGCAAAGGACGGCACCGCTGGCCCGCGTGTAGGGAAAGTCGAGACTGATTTGAATGACGTTGTAACCGACTTCAAGATAATACAATCAGCCAAGCTGCTGGAAGACCTTAGCATGTCGCGGGTTGTCAGCATGGTCATGCTGATCCCGCTGAGATCTGCCAAGCGGGAAGGCAAAGGGGACTTACGTCTTATTGATCGTGTACGTCGCTAATTTGAAACTGGATACCCTCTTGGGTGAGTGGAATACGAGGAATGCGGTCGAAATCTAGCTCTGTTGAATGAGTACACCAAGTTGTCACACATCAGGGGAACTGTGACAAATTGATATAGTCATATAACATCTTATCAAATATAAATTTCATTATCCTTCATATCAATATTATAACACACTAGCTCAGGCATTATTTTCTTTGAGTGGGTTGACAGAAATCACCAGAACTTTCCACAATTATGCTTAGGATCTAAACTACCATCTTTCAAGTAGTTGTCAAGGACATAATTGATATATTCAATTATAAAATAAATCCCAATGACATCAATCAGAACATCTCCCAACCTGAGTTTGATGTCAATCAATGTTATGCAGAGAGTGGTTACAATCTACAAAGATAAGACATGGATTGACATCAAACTCAGGTTGGAAGATATGGCCATCAGAGCCATAGCTTTGTAAATGATAACCACTCTCTACAAGACATTGATTGCAAAATCTATCACACTTTTTTGTACTTGTGGTTGATATAATGAAGGAATATCTGACACATTTTTAGACATTTGATTTAAATTGACATAAGAGACATGATGGAAAAGATGTCAATCTATGTCATATCTCTGTAAATTGTAACTACTCTCTGCATGACACAGATCACCACATCTTTCTATGTGACATATATTAACATGAGACTCAAGTTGGAAGATGTGGTGATCTATGTCATGCAGAGAGTAGTTACAATTTACAAAGCCACGACACAAATCACCACATCTGTCTACATGACATATATTAACACATGACATTCAAGTTGGGGGATATTGAAATCAGTGTCATAGCTTTGTAAATTATAACTACTATCTATGTGACACCAATTCCCATATCTCCCAACTTGACTGTGATGTAAATCTATGTCATTCAGAGAGCAGTTACAGTTTACAAAATCATGACAGTGATGGTCACATCACAGTCAAGTTGGGAGATATGGGAATTGGTGTCACATAGATAGTAGTTATAATTTACAAAGCTATGACACTGATTTCAATATCCCCCAACTTGAGTGTCATGTCAATGCATGTCACATAGAGAGTAGTTTGCATTTACAAAGTCATGACTTAGATTGACATCACACTCAAGTTGGGTGACATTTTAATGAATTTCATTTATATTTATCTTGTAATTGAATATATCAATTATATCCTTGACAACTACTTGAAAGATGATAGTAGATTGGAAGATGTTGATAATCAGTGTCATGACTTTGTAAATTATAACCATTCTCTGCATGACATAGATGTACAAGACCTCTTTCAATTTGAGTGTGATGTCAATCTATGTCACACAGAGGATAGGTATCATTTACAAAGTAATGATATAGATTTCCATCACACTCAGATTGGGAGATCTGGTAATCAGTGTCTCACAGAGAGTAGTTAACATTTACAATGCTAAATGATGGCATTTATCAAATGTTATCATAATGGAGTTTGATATTCTACCTTATCATTCATCTGAAAATGACAATATGTATAACACTTATAGTCATTACACAAACAAGACATATGACACAGATTAGATCATACACCTATACAGAGTCGTGACCAGACCATAATAAACTATGTACCGCATGGATCTGGATCTATTGACAATACATCAGAATTGTGGTCATTACCCTGCTCAATAAAAGCATTGGAATTTTTACAGCCGTGGATATATTATGATATTGTAACGATGTATGACTACGCATCTCTGGCAGCCGAGGCCTCAGCCTCCCGATACTCTGCACGCTTAGCACGAATCCTCGCAAGCGCACTGTTTTTCGAGGGCAGCCGCTCACTCTCGGTGTAGAGCGGGAAAATTTGCCGGTTCCACCACAATAACAGCTGCTCGACTTCCTCCTTCTCCTCCGGATCATTCAGTAACTCAAGGATGCTATTGTAAAAGCGTTCCGAATCTGTGACAAGGTCAGTTCGAGAGAATACCTGTGCCGACATCAACGCAAAGCGGGCCTATAGTACATTCTCGTCAGAATCGCAGTACAGATAATTGTATCGCCACGTACTTGGGTCGCGACGTAAGCTATCGAAGCTTTTGTGACACTCCGCATCCCGTGAATGCGCGCATTACCGGAACGAGTAGCTTTCGGCTCCTGGTCTACCGAACTAGGTGATGTAAATACATGTTTATAAGCCTAGTATCACGTCAGCTTTTGCTCAGGAAAGACTGCACCACATACGCAAACAAGCAGCCCACTACGGAGAAGCCCATTCCATGGGTCGTCGGAGTCATACATGTAGTTGGCATATAGAAAAATAGGCCACTGATCTCCGACGACCTGGAGTTGTCCATTCCGAAGCTTCTCCTTAATCCTAGGAGAAATGTGATTAGGCCGTGGAGTGAAACCAAATTATTAAAGAAATGTACTCGTAATTCTGCCATTCATAGCCAGCAGGGCACAGGAGGGCGCCTGTCCGTTCATGCTGGAACCCTCGACCGGACTTCACATTACGAGGAATGTGCGGGCTAAGGGTCTGTCCTTTCGGCGTGATCCAATCTATTATGGCAGCTTTCATCCCTTTTGTATCGTCGGCCCTTGCGCTACTAGCACCCTTTTGGATCTACAGGTAATCATCAGAAAATATAATGAGCAGCATTGAACGGCCACAAAGCTTACCAACTCCGCCATGGTCATGATCTCATCCTCCGAAGAGGTCATAAGGCGAGCTTCGAGCCCTGGGACCGTCCTTAATAGCTCACGGAAAACAGCATATTCTTGCCTTGCCCTTCGAAAGTATCGTACTCAATGAGTGTAGGTGACGCTTACGAGGTCACTTACTGGGCAGTTAGCGAACCATGATCGTCCTCCTCGGTTTCACCCATGAGTATAATTCCGTTAGTTACCAAGGCGTGGATATTGCAAAACGCATGAATCACACGACCAAAATGCCGTCCATGGTGAACTAGCGGGTCTTGCACAGTCCTGACCGATTGTCAGTAGAAAAAAAGCGAATGAACGAAAACAACAGACGGTCGTTTCCTCGGCCCTAACTCAAGTGCGTTGGTGAGTGGACGCTTTTGTCCGCTACTCGCACTCTCGTCATCTTCCTGAGACGTGGATGCAGGTCTGGTCTCACGCTGACCACCATCATTCGCCATAGATATTAAGAGGAGCAGGAAAAGAGGGAAAATAGCGGACTGAGGATGACGACGCCAGAGACCTCGTACCTTTATACTTTGTCGCCTAGGCTGGATCATGCATGACACAGCGACATGTTGCATAAAAGGAAGTTCCATCTTCTGAGAGATCCAATCTTCTGAGATCCAATCTTCTGAGATTCAATCTTGCCAGATTTAGTCGTACCAATCTCGGAATAACTTGAAAGCTCTGACTCGTCCCAACTGTGTTTGAAGATGTAATACAAATCGACTCGCACGAACAGAACGGTGTGATTGCGAATTTACGAGAGAGAGATGGCCGGCGACCTAGAGGGGAAGGAATGAGAACGTGCACTGGTGACTGCGTTGTCACGGCGGCCCCCATTGATGCGCCAGTAGCAGCGACAAGCTTACTCACGCTACCCACGATCTCGCCCGGCAGCAATCGCCGTTGTCTCTGAATCTGGTCACGTAAGGCCTCGATATTGTGAGATTCGATCGTGCCAGATTCGATCGTACCGCTTACCTAGTAGTCGTCCCGAAGAGGGTTTGACAGAGAGCGACCGTGACTCGGGCTAACAGAACAGTGTTCGCGAACATGCGAGATTGAGGTGGGCAGCGACTCCTACAACCCCAGCCTGGGGGACATACCAATACGCATGCTGAGCGCCAAAACTTAAAGATCATGGCCCTAGCTCCTTCTATAGGGGAGAATGGATTGCTGAGTGAGTCATGCTCGCAGTAACGAGATCGTCCTACATTATATACGTCACTGCTCCTAACGCTGAGCACTCGTCACGAACATCTTCG
>JBBPPO010000423.1:0-10341 GCA_038092055.1 Leccinum glutinopallens
AGTCGTTTGAACATGTTTTTTCGAAGTAATCCATGCCCGGTAGGTCGTGGTTATCGGATGTGAATATTCTAAACATCGGATCCAACTGGCTCAGGAAACAGAGGCATCTGCCATTCGTGTCCTTCGTCAGATGAGGGATGCCTGCAAGAAAAAGACCAAGATGAATCATTCGAGTCCGGTGAGTCGAATCTCTTTCTGACCCTTCACTTTTAGTTTGCGCTGACCTTCGTGTCCAATTAGAGTTCTGATCTGGCCCAGATCATTCTTTCAGTAGCAGATCCCTCAATGTCCATCACCCGACAATCGGAATTTCTGAAGGAGAGCTTCAGGAAATACCAGTGGAGAGAATCCCTCCTTCTATGTCTGGTAAAGTTAACGCATGGATTTTCCCTCAAGGACTTTGAGTCCATTGAGACTGAAAGAAGCCTCATAAAAGAAGAATCCCAGGGCTTGTCACTCGTTCCGGCGCAGACATTTCTCCTCCTGATATCAGACGAGAATATGGTTCCCATGACCATCAAGCCCTACTCCATATTTTTCATATCTTCACTACAGAATTTTATGGAAGCATATTGGGACTGGATGTCTCATTCTTTTTCTATAATAGGGATAAAGGTATCCTCCTTTTTTCTCTCGCATTCGGTTGACTAGGTTTCAATCTGAACTTTAATTTAGTTTGATGTCAAAGATGCAGAAAAGATGTATCAAGCGTTATGCAAACTGACTGAACAGTCTTGGTCCGAATGGAATCTTTCACCGGAGCTCAAGGATATCTTATCTTTGAGCAAAACCTTACGCGACTTCCGGAAAGGGTGGAAAACCTCGGCCCATCGGAACAAGAACCGGAATCGGGTTCCTTCGGGTTCCTGTAGTATTTGTAGGAACTTCGAGGACTCAAAAAAATGCATCCAGTACCTTCAAGTTAGCAAGACTGGACTCTATACAGTGGAGAACAAGTTGATAATTCCTGAAGAGGACCCTGCTCTGGTACTGCCTTCACTCAATTTTCTGTACCGAACTGATCTCCACCTCTCCAGGGAGCTTTCGCGGGAAAATGTCAGCCTTTGAACGATCTCAATTTCGGATCCGTCAGTTTTGATCCCGAAATATATGATCGGTGTGGCCGCTTGGTCGTTCATTTGCTGCAGGACGACACCGGGGAAGAGGTTGGGTCTCATTACGCCTTAAGAACGAAGCGGAAGACGACCTGACTCACGTAACAGGTTGCGGGAGTGGTATTCCACCTGCTAGATGATGCCGAAATTCGGCGATTGGCGGAGAATCAGACCCAGATTAAAAGCCTGACGACCAAGTTAAAGCGAGGGAAAGTGTTTTCCGAGTTTTCCGAGTATAATACCACAGGCGGAATGCATCCCGTGGGCTTCCGCCAGCCTTCCGGAGGACGCCCCGGGGATGGCTACGGACCTTATCGCGGAAGCTTCGTTCTGGGTCGAGAGGATATTCACACATTGTTTGGTTATGCGATGGTTGGTCACTCATTGATATTCCTTAAATCCTGACCATCGCTTCCGTAGGACATCGAGTGTATTTTAGCTAAGATCGAGCCCCATGCTCCATCGGTAGTCAAGGAAATGAAGGAGCTTGGGAAGGAAGCCTGCGCTATGGGTCACTACGGGATCACTGCTTACCACTGCTGGAATTATATCGCCCCCCAGCATCTCGACCGGGATGACACGTGGACGGTTTCTTATCAGTTGTTCAAACAAGGTTGCATGGAGGATGAATTCAACTTCGCATTCTCTCACTGGGGAAAGGTACTGAAAACGGTCGAAAATTGTGTATGGTGAGTCCTGCCATCTGAAGCCGTGCCTCTCTCCAGTCAGATTGAGGTCGAATCAGGTGGTTCCGAGGAGCAGATATGCACGGAACTGTAGCCGCTCGTGCTTCTACTTTGAGACGTGGCGACTTCCTCTCACAGGGTGTCGGGATCACAATGCCTAAGAAGACTTTGAACATGGCCAAACAGTACGCGCAGGCGCGATGGAGCTGGAAGGAATTATGTGATTACTGGGAGGTGGATACCTTGGTAGAGCAAGAAGGGTGAGAACTTGGTGTGGGACATCTATTACGCGCATGGGTATATTATCTCGAGTGTTCAGACCACGAAAAGAACCAATGGGTAAAACGACGTGATTATTCCAATCCATGTTCGTGTGCTATGGACTTGTATATCTATCCAAATGAAGTCAAGTAGTACTACAGTGTGTAGTCATGCAGTTCGTTCGTCGCCGAGCAGTTGCCTGATACTGTCTGCCAGAAATGAGCGCGGCATTCTTGCCCCCGAGGGTGTCGTATCCTTGCGGAAGCGACATCACGAACTCGTGTACGTTGGCGGCGTGAGCGGCGCGCACGATGTCCTCGTCAGCGACTTCATCGAGGTGTCCATAAGCGATGTTCTCCCGCATGGTACGTCGAACAGGTTCAGAGTCTGGTTCACGACCGCGACGTGGTTGCGGAGATGGTGGACGCCTGTCCATCGGAGCTCGTTCAGCCCAACAGAGATCGTGCCTTCGGTGGGTTCGTACAGCATTTTTAGTAGAGCAGCCACCGTCGATTTGCGACATCCGGAGGCCTCAACGAGTGTGACACACTCCCCCTCAGATATTTTCATCGAGAATTTTTTTTCAACATTGACGTATCGGGCCGTGCTGGGTAGCAGAAGGATACGTCCCGTAGCACGAGGTCGCCAGAGATCGGTGGTCGGAACACACCTTGAGCCTTGCTCGTCCGAGTCCCGTTGGTGGGAAGCTTTACGAACTGCAGAAGATCTGTGGTAGCTTGGACGCTCTTGGAAATCTGTTGAGTGAACGCCATGGTTTGACTGCCGATCGTGACCGTGAAGACGACAAGGTTGAGTACTTGGACCATCCGGAGATACGTGTAGGTGCCATTGGCAATGAGCACCACACCGCTATAGAACAAGAGCGCCTCTGCGAGGTAGGACATCCGTAGAAAGATAGACAGAGATCGCCTTGTCGGACTGGGATAGAAGAACTGGCTCCAGAGACATGGCACGGATGCTTCGAATATTGAGGATCGTCTACAACGATGAAAAGCAGATTGAGCTAGGAGACCTGGATTAGGGACTATATACGTACCTCGTAATACACCCTCGCAAGCTCGTTTGTTCCTAATCTCGCATTTCTCAACCAGTCCCGCTTGCGATGCCAACGAGCGTCAGTTGCCAACCTCACGCCATAGCCCAAAGAAGGCCAACGCCCATCATGGTCACAACGACAACGAATTGGCCTATGGAGACTGCTAAGATGGCCCGCGCGTCATCGCCGTCCTTGACGAGGCGCTTGGAGAGCACCGCAGGGGAATGCGCTGCCGAATCGAACCAAGGCTTGTCTTGCGCGAGCACGGGGAGTAAGCGATGTTTCGCAATCGGGTTCGTTCTTGAGCACACACGAGACGACGCTGTGTGTGATCGAACGACGCGTGGAAAAAAGTTGTTGTGTTAGGAGCGGGACGTAGCGCGGGATGACGAGCAGCGCTGCGAGATTCGCAACTGTTTGCGGCGTCAGGAGTAGACACACATATATCTATAGAAATGAAACGTACCTGTCAGAATACTCCGTGATCTACATATTCATATTCGAGTCTGGGTAACAACTGAAGGAGAGCGAGACCAAGAGAGCCGTGCGCGTGATATCTTGTATTGACAAGTCTGGTCAAGCCTACAACCACATTGTCAGAACGTCACCAATTCGTGTATATCTCGTCGTACGCACCTTGATAAGTTCGACGACTTGTTCCAAAGGACTTTACAGACCTGGACCTCCTTTGGTATGCCACGGAACTTTCTTACAGGCGCGTCATCCTTTCCTTTTCACGACGGTGGTGGTGATGGTGGTGGTCGTGGTGGTGGTGGTCGTCGTCGTCGTCCTTGCCGTCGTGGCCATCGTGTACTAGTAACGACGTGGGGATATAGTAGTGACAACTCGGACCAGCGCCTTATGTAAGCAGAGTTTGGCTACGAATGCGAGCGCGGCGGAACTGCCCGGATCGGTGGACACTCCGAATCTCCGATCGTCCATCATCATGTCGAAACGCAAGCAAGCGGACGAGGTCAACCTTTCCTTGTAAGTTTCCTCGGCTTTTTGACTCTTTTGGTGTGCTTGTATCGTAAAAATCTCGGATTCGATTTTAGGCAAGAGGGGAACAATTTCTGGACAACAGTCAAAGTAGATCATACACCGGCGTGCAAGAGACCTTACCACATTGCTGAATCGTTTCCAAAACAAAATTCTTGCGCCTCTGTAATGAACCATACATTTGCGATGCAACAAAATTCCAGCCTAGACGTTGGGCTAGTATACTTTCTACCCTGTGAACGTGACACGTTAGGCTAAAACTAGCTCGTGATCTTGTTCGTATCTGTGTTGTCCACCGCCCACATGGTCCCAATCACAGACCGCCAAGTGGATGACTTCGTCTGGACTCTCCTCGTCCCTGACCGTCGTATGACAAGCAGACAGGTAGGCAAACTCTGGGTTCTCTAACTCGCATCCCATGATCCGTTCCACTGTAAACCGGCCGTCACAAAGACCAAATGCGGAGTCAAAAGGTTGCTTCCTGTTCGGGGATACCGTGGCAGGCAAAGTAAACCCACTCGCTCGTCCTCAGCTGCTTCGAGACTTGGGACATACTCGATTCCAGACCTTCAAGGCGCGTGAGCGTGGCGAGACCCTGAATGTGCTCAGCAATCAATCATGGCCAGTTCAGTGCCGACAGAGAAAAGCTCACTTTTGCCTGACCCACAGCAAGGAAAGATTTTGGGAGTGTAAGACGAGATGTACGAATGGGAAAAACCTCTTTGGCCGTTCCGATACGGATTAGCCGCGTGCAATGGCAGAAGGCAGAACTCGGCAGTGGGACACTACCAAATACGTGAGCCAAGTGGTTCTGTCCGGAAAATAGGCCTGTAGGAGAACGGTGTCGGATATATACCAATATCTCGCATATCCCATCTCAATGGAGCATGAATAAAGTCAAACAGCCGATCAACGAACGGGCACTAACACCAGGTTCGAACGGGAATTGGCTGGGGACTCCAAACTAGTGCTTGAAGTGCTCTGTTCGCCTCTAGAAAAGCTTGATGGGACAGAGCCGTTTGAAAGGATGGACTGCAGACCGTGTCGTCGAATATGGATGATGTTTCCAACGAAACTCGATCATGTGGATCTGAATGCGATAGAGGGAGCATGAGACCGAAATCATATTCCAAGGGAGTGAGTCGGATGCTTGTGGGGGCTGGCCTGCATAGCTTTTGGAAGTATGAGTGAGAGGAGAGTGATGAGTCGCAATTGCTCACATCGAAATCAGGAACCATTCCAGAAATGTGTGGAGTGTAGGGGGGTGGTGGGTGGAAATCGGGAGCTTGGGTCGCGACGTTGATCGGTTGATCAAGGAAAACTTTGCTTGCCTGCAAAGTGGAGTGGGAGGAGAGAAGCCGTGGCATCCGGCATGACGAACAGACGACACCGGAGAGTGAGCCTTCCGCAGCGTCAACACGGCAGCGAAGTCGGAATAAATTGATCACGGACCTCACCGTGGTTGAACTGATTGTTATCCGTGAGCGTTGTGGGTGGGAGCTTGAACTGTGCCCTATGAAGCTATGTTTCAACCAGGAATAGGAATGAACTTGTACCTCCGGTAAGTCAACTTTGCTATCTTACTGGGATTCAACAAGTTCTTTCTGGTGTACGTTGGATGTCAGGACAGTGGACTCAGGTAACAACACTGTTTCAAATACTCACATCCTTAAGGTATGATGGTGGCAGGACACCGTGCAGATTGCGGAGCGTGACATACTCTCACCCGCAGTCACCATATCGTGTTTTCTGAGATGGCCATGGTCAGGACAACACCAGGATGGTCAATGACAGGTCCGATTTGTTGGTGGGTTGTAGTGTCCAAGAACGAGAGTGATCAGTTGCCAGAGACAACTTATATGCGGGTGTCATTGCATGCTAGTGTGAAGCAGTACGAATTGTCATCATTGTCAATAGACCATTGTGGGAGCATCGTCCTTGAGGACGCATCAAAACAGTGGATTTTTCCATCACGAGATGAGACAAAGAGTTACTTTCCATCGCCTGTCCGGGCGAGGGATCCAGTTGACTTTGATTGGAAGTTCTGCAAGAAGGGTGCCGCATCCAGAGAATTTGACTTGGACCATGAAAGATGCCAAAGGTTCGCCCGTGGGAAAAGACTTGACAACAAACCATGTCAACTTGAATCGATCCACTGAGTTGAGATTTTCGTTTACCGCAGCCACCGCCCCGTTGTGTGCCGTCGTCGAAACACCCCTTCGTCGCCACCGCTCACGAACTCCTTCTCGCCCGGGATAAATACAACCGAACGTATGTCATCTAAAAGATCGAGTTGGATCGGGAGTCAGCCGGTATCATCGCTTGTTTCTGGGTCGCCATCAATATTCCGCTTTCAAATGATCTCGTTTTCATCACCTCTGATAGACAGACATAGCTCCGGTATGACTAGAGAAACGTCGAACTAGCCTTCAGAATTTACTCTCGTTAACGTTATCAACCACGTGTCTTGTCGACGTGCTCACCGCACTTGGTCTTCAGCTATTTCAAGCATCTAGCGTTGAGCGGTGGGAAGAAGGTTGAAACGTTGAACTTTTGAACCTGCAATCGACTTCGAGTTGTTGCAACCAGCCGGCTGTGCACTTGGTTCCTCAGAGCACCGCTAAGACTTCAGATGGAGTTGCGGTTGAGCGAATAGTTCCGAGAGTTCCGAGAGTTCCGAGCGTTCCGAGCTTTCCGAGCGTTCCGAGCGCGGGAATCCTGAGGTTCGGACGAGAGAGATTTCGGATCATCTTCCGAACGACCACGCTGTGACGAAAACCCTTGGAAGGCAAGTAATATCAATTTCGATCTCTACCTTAATGTCTACTTAGCGCCTTCGATGACTGCCTTGATGCAATTGATCCTGCGACGTTAGTACATTCAGTCGTTCCTATTTACTGATTTACTGACCGAGACCAACGGGTTTCAGATCATTCGTTGGGTTCAAGTGAGCAACCCCACCGTGACGGAACAGCACAGGTAGCCCCTAGTGAGACCGTGAGCCTCAGTGGCTAGGGTGAAGTAAAGCTGACACGAGTAAGAATGCTAGACCTTCTTTACATCACTGATGTTGAACTCAATCATCACAGCCAGATTCCTGTGGGAAACCGAAAGCGTCGGTAATTTCGATTTCACGGGTACTATCTAGCTATACTACCATCTTCAAGCTTTGGCTGTTGAGTAACAAGGTTCTTCACGGAAATTCGTCTCCGCTGAATTCGGATCGATAGCACGATATAAGCGGTAAGTAAACGAAGATCAGGTTCCAGTCTTTCACTTTCACCGTTGTCTTTAGGAGGCCGTATTCATACAATCGATTATCCAACTACAACCGTTAAACAATGCAGTATCGGGTATGTATGTTCCGTTATAAATATTATTGATGTTTACGAGTCTGACGTACCGGCATGCAGTTGCAGAGGTTGCCCTCATGGCCTAGGATTATAGTAAGCAGTCTAACAATCGGTTCAGAAGAGTCATACTGAATCGAATATTGCAACTGCTCCGCCCATAGTCCTCACGTCACCAAAAGAGGTACGTACATGTGGGGTGTTATTACGAAATTGGTTACATATTCCCAAGAGTCGGGGACTTGGCGCCAGAGCGCCGCTACGATAGATATAAATGCACGGTGTGATAATAGTACAGATGTAGTACAGATGTAGTTCACTTGTTTGCCCTCACTACCGTATCTTCCAAAGCGATTGCGCGATACTCGTCCCCTTCCAACGGGGCCCACACCGCATCGTCCAGAATGTAAACCAATACTCCTCCCTTGCCGCTCGATCCCGTCACCCTGAACAGCGGCATCCCATCCGCGGCGTCTCGTGTGCACGCCCCGTCGGTATGAACAACAGATTATGCTCCGCAACAAACTCTTCGACAATAGACCGGAACGTGATCTCGTGCGTGCGAGACGGTAAGGTAGCGCTTTTGGTGGTGGCGACTCCCTTGTTGGTAGTCCCAGGCTCCGCCTTGGCTTTGGGACGCCTCAGCTTCGTGGGTGCATCAGGGCCCAGTTCGATCGCCTCGTTCATCAACTGCAATCCCCTCGTAAATCCCTTCTGAACGCCCTTGGGGGCTAAGACGTCCTCTGCAAACACGCTCTTCCAGAACGCATACCGTTGAGCGACTTCTTCGAAACTCACGCGCGGTTGGACGAGCCAGATGTACAGAACGTCGAGCCACTTGGGGAAGAACTCGGTCTCCAAGATTTGGCTCATCACCGAGCCACGGAGGAGAGAAGACCAGGGGAGTACGACTTCACTCAGCGGCTGCATCTCTTGTGCTCGTGGGTTGACGCGGAACTCCTCGCGGAGATGGGAGGCGAGCTTCGGAACGATGTATTTCAACAGGAGATTATCCCATTCCGCCACGGCTAAGACGTCTCGCCATATTGCAAGGTCTTTGGGGAGCCCATCGCTTGCGCTCCAGGAGCGTAGCAGAGACTTTACTTTCCTGCGAGCGTCGTCTAGAACGCTCTCGACACGAAGACCAAGGTGGGGAAGCCAAGGAAACACGAGCGATTGAAGAGGGACGGTACTACGCTTGGGATTCCAGTCTAGGACAGCTTTGGCGAGTTTTGGAAGAATGAGTTGATCGAGCATGTTGTCACGCACGAAGGGGGGGAGGAAAGAAGCCCAGGTTTCGTAGAGCTTGATCGCAGGTGAGGAATCACAAGGATCCCATTCGTTGTTGATGGCACTTTGGGAAGCCAGATGTTCCAGAGGAGTGATTCGAAAGGTGTCATAGGGTGTTCGACGGCGGGAAGCGGAGTAGCAGCCCCAGCTCCGTAGATGATGTTAACTTGGGTTTCCGATGACCGCTCGACAAGATTGACCTTGAGTGCTTGCTTCCACGTGCGAAACGTAGACGCGAGGGTGGATGGATTGAGAAGAGGGTTCCACTGTGCTACCACCCGTCGGACGATTGGAGTGATCGCGGCAGCAACGATCTCTCGTCTAATCGATACTTTTCGAATTCTGCGGGGAATTGAAGGAGCTTGGTGAAATATGGTGAAAAATCCTCCAAGGTAGCCTCATATACGGAAGCGAGTTCCTTGGACTTGGCGTTAATCTTGTCCACAACGAGAGATACCTGCTGAAGTCGTGAAATTACTGCAAACAAAGCTCGTCAGACTCCTTCGTGAGGAACTAGCACTGGAAAAACACGTACGCTCGGCCTCCACGGCAACTTTCTTTCGCAGTCGAGTGTCCTCCTCGACGATAAAGCGTTTATGATCTTCCAGGTTCTTGGCTTCTCGCGCGAGACCGTCGAGATCTGTCTTGCAGGCAGTCACAATGAGTCGCAAGTTGTGGCGAACCTCCGGTATTCGAGTAGGGTCTGTCGAAGGCGTCCACGACGCCAAAGAAAGTTCGGCCAGCTCGCGTGGCTAAGTATGCTCGTCAGTAAATGGCGAATAGGACACATATCCTGGTACTCACTTCCTTGCCGGTAGCGTCGATGATTTGACCGATGCCTGGAGCGGACGACTCTTGTCCAGCTTCCGCTACGATCTGCTCATACGTCTTGTGTTCAACTCGGGTCTTCACCTTTCTCGGCTGCTTCCATGCCTCCGTCTGCTTCGGTCCACCGGGACTTCGAACTGACGACATCTGTCTCTTCGACCGCATCCTCCCCCTCCACGTCTTCCGCCTCCACATCGTCACCCGTTTCCTTCTTCGACTCGACCTTTGCTCCTGATACGAACGCGGGGGCCTTGGTCCAGTCAGTTTTCTTTTCCTTCGTCGTCACTGTCATCAACTAACACACCACATATGGCCTCCTCCTTCTCATTTCGTCGCCTTCGTTTGTGTCGGTTCCTCGAAATCTGCACGCTCAGCTCGCGCGTCCGGGTCGTTGTCGTTCAATTGAAAGTCAGCTTCCGAGTTCTCAGAGGTGCCGGTCGGAATCACCATCGTCAAGGAATTGTCGTTTTCTGCGACCCATTATCGACGATAAGAAGGTATGTGTCGGAGGAAACGAGAGAGAAACGTAAAGCTCACATATTGGCTTATGTAATCGACATTTTCGTGACAATTGTGGACAAACTCTCTGGGACTTCCACAATATGGCCCACTACAACGCCATAATGAAGACAAGAACCGCATCTTCCCGTCGACCAGCCAACCTCCGATTTTCCGTGGTTCCTACCTTGCTCCCAAACAGATCGGTGACGCCGAGTCTTGAAGTCTTCCCGCCACTCTTCCAATGAATCCAGAGT
>JBBPPO010000424.1:0-10334 GCA_038092055.1 Leccinum glutinopallens
CTGCACGATCGCCTTGCTAGCCTCAATCTTCCTCAGCGCAAGGAACGCGTCTCCCGCCTTTTCCAACGCCTTCGACACCGTCGCCGCCGCCTCTGCCTCCCCCTCTGCACGTATCACGGACGCTTGCCGCTCTTGCTCAGCCTACGCTCACGTTAGCGACACAGTCTGCGTAGCCCACCATGCCTACCTTTTCCACAATGAACTTTGCTCGCTCAGCATCTGTCCTCCTGTCAGTTTGTCACACGCGGTCAATCTCGTTTGGCATACCTTGTTGGGCAATCTGCTTGGCTTCGACGGCCTAAAAAAAATTGGGTGCTTAGATTGTCTCCCATATCATATGGGCCACGGACCTGTGTGAACTCCTAAAATGGACTCGTTGGTTAACCATCGCGTCATTGTCCCCGTCTGACGAAACCCACCTTTCCAAACGTCAAGTGTGTGATCGACACATCTTCTAACTTGATGTTGAATTCGCCGGCGCGCTGCAGTAGGTCCGCTCTTATCCTTGACGATACCACCTCTCGTTGCGTGATCAACTCTGCTGCATCAAATTGTGCGACAATAGCCTTCAATACTTCGTTACCAATGGAGGGAAGGACACGCTCGTCGTAGTCCAAGCCCAGGCTTTGGTAAATTTTTGACAGATGGTCTGTGTCGGGCCGTGAAAGCACGCGCAGTGTTATTGAGACCATTTGCAGATCTTTCGAACCCGTCGTCGTCGAGATATTCTGAGTTCACGGTTCATCAGTAGTTTCAACGACGTATACCAGCTAGCCACTGACTCTAGGTTTGATGCGACAGTCATATAGGATAGCCCTCTGTAGCCACGGCACCAACAAGTGGGTTCCTTCCCCCGTGGCCTGACGGTCCGTGAATTTGATTTCAAGTAGGCGAATGGATGAATGACATACCTTGTCTTTTACGCCAGAGAAACGGTCAAACATGACTGCTCGGAAACCACCCGGCACGTCATAGATGCTGGCTTGCACGACCGCAAAGGCAATGCCCATTGGTACTACAGACGGGAGACGTGAGCTTGTTCATTCCCATAACACAAATAGTCGGAATACCAAGTAAACGGGTCGCAACTTGTGGAAGAGCCATGGTGAGGGAGAAAATATGAGAAGTGCTCTTCCGAGTGAGAGACTAATAGGTAAACACAAGACAAACAACAAAATGTCACAGGCTACTCTCGGATACACAACTTGGCCTAATCACCGAGTCTCCTCTTCTATCCACATTTCCCCCTTCCATTCGTGCGGAACGACTTCCAAACTGCATAGCTCTTTTCTTCCTCGTGCTCGCTTCCACCAGCCCCACTTTTCTAGCTGCAAGCCTCAACAACATCTTATCCCCAATACCGATATCCAACCTCGGGTCTACCTTCAGATGTACCGGCAGCCTTGCAAGGAATGACACAACAGACAGAGAGAGGAACGGGTGTCTAGTTTCTTTTCCGTGCGAAGATATAATTCGGTCGTCACGCCCGAGGTTGCGTGTGGGGATACGATCGAGCTCAAGTTGCAGCTGGAGCACAGATATATTTCCAGGACAGGCAAGGGTGAACCAGCAGAACGCACCTCCTTGATCACGCCCTGCCATCCCCGTGTCGTGAAAATGGTCCGGTGTCGACCGTACCCGCCAAGCATCTCATCCGATCCCAGCCCACTGAGGAGGACCTTTGCTGGACTAGTGTACGCTCTATGCTCTGAGGTTGGTGCAGAGCGTACACGGCCTTTGCCTCGCGAAGCGAAGTACAGCGCCAAGGCAAGACTCTGTCATTGCGGTAAGCCAACACCGAGGCGGAAGAATGAACCATGTACGCACGAGATCCATGACAGTCTTACTGGGATGCATCATCGCCTCGACGGCTGATCTTGCAGCTTGACTCTCCTGTTTTTATTCAGGTCTAACTATCACGAACCACTAATTTCGCATTTACCTTGTACGGGACATCAACATCAACCTTGAACTGTTTTCAATACCCCGCCAGGCATAGCTTGTGGCAGGGAAACTTACGAAATTCCACACTCTTCCCGGACACAGTCTCTTGAGCTCCTCCACTTCTTGCAGACCCGTTTCCCTGTCTGGAACCATATAGGTTGACAATTCCCTGTTGGCGGTATCACTGGAGTCTGGGTCCACTGTCTTCACCTTCGGTTTTCTCCTTTGTTTAGGGAGTGCTCTGACGTTATCGTCCATCTGCACTTGTAATGTACGTGGGTTCTCGAAGGCCACGTTTAACAGATCTATTGGTTCGTCCAATGAAATATGCCTGATCACAGAAAAACATGAGTAGTTTTCATGATGCCTACCCACGTCTTGGCATACCTGTGTGCAAGGAAGGCCAGCATCGTGGAATCAATTCCCCCGCTGAAAAGAACAGCAACCTTTGCATTGCCACTAGTTCCCGATGCTTGTGGGATATCTTTTACGCGCAACATTACACTTCTATCCAGCTCACAAATGAATCGTTCCGTGGCTTCTAGAAGGGGCGTAGGGAGGAACATGAGGTCAAGGCCTTGGATTGTTGGGAGGTTATCAGGTGGCAATGATCCGTTGACTTTCCTTGTTACACCCTATTGACGGTAAAAAGATAAACAACAGATGTTTCTGGCCAATGTTTACATACGAATGGTATCTGTTCACCATCTGCCCGGGGTATCACAACCAGATTGCTGTAGAACTCGGTCACGAACTGCAATAATACTTACTCTATCACGTCATGCGAGAACACAGGTCGGAGACACATACGTTCTGAGGCTCACAAAGTGTAGCCAAATCGAGGACAAATATTCCATCGGTAGAGAGCTCCTCGAATTCACATGTATCGTCCTCGCCAGCCGACACTGATGCGAGAAGGAAGATCGGATTGGTCAAAGCAGGTTTCTGAATCAACAGCGACCGCCGACCAAGAGGATCGCGAGCAAAATACAACTTTTTTGATGACCCCTGCAGACGATCAGACGACAAAGATTGACGACCAGTTACAGACAGACCTGATAAAACACGAACGCGTATCTAATCGTGGCGAGTGAGTGGGATATATACGAGCAGGTATGGGTCGAAAAACTTACGGTCCCTCGATGTTTCCGATCATCTCTGAAATCAAAAGTGGTTCTGTTGCGTCCCGAAAGCGTTCAAAGACTTTTTGACCGTCATTCTCCGTGGGACCTATCTTTGGATGTCGTCAGCCTAGGTGATGTTGAAAGGATCGCGAGGGTGATCCATACCTCTAGACCTTCGAAGATCTGTATACGGGCGACGGGAGGGACCTGGTGCGATCAGCTCTGATGGGGCGCATACAACTGACGTACCTCTCCATTCCAACATAATATGTCCCCGCCTTCCGTATGAGGCTGCACGATTGGCGTATTGCCTCTCAACTGGAGCTCCGAGACATATAATTCCAAGACGTGCCCCCCTGTGATCTCGGGGGAGCCGTATGCAGTTGGACTCAAGCTGATGGTCGTCGAGCGTTGTGCATCTGGACCTAATGCAACAGATCGCCAAGATTCAGTGGATTCAGATCTAGAAGTCCATGTATCTAGGCCCACCTCTAGCTGCATTTGCGTGTTTTAATTTGTTAGATATGATGCGGAAAGAATCTTCATACGGCGCAGAAGCGTTTTCCTGCTTAGAGGAAGGGCGTAAGGAGCAGAAGATCCCGCACATGGATAGCAAATTATCTGCGTCGGACTAAACCCGGTAACCTAGCCAACTTGTCCTGGTGATTCTTGCCTTTGGTAGTTACTTAGAAGGGAATGAAATGCCAGTGATTGGCTGTATCGTGGAATAATAGGCTTCATTTTATTTCCAGTACATCGTAACAAAGGAATCTATCTCGTACGCTCGCCTGTTTTTAATCACCACGTTACATGAAGCCATTGAAGATACACGTTCATCAATCAATAGACACACAAGACTAGCAAAGACATCGGCCTTAAGCAGAGTAAGTGCTTGCGGATACATTCCCACCACGTCCGGTCCAGTTGACGTCTGAATAGTTAATATGGTAAGTACACCGGTGAGTAAATCATTGTTCAAGACGTACGAATATCTTGTCCTTTCTTGAGTCTCGCATTTTCTTTTCCAGGGAGGACACGGAAGGTGTGGGCACCAAAGTAGTCACGCTTTGGGGTACCACAGGTCAGTGAAAAGTCGCATCGCGTACACACGCATCACGCACCTGCGCTTGAATGAGGTTGGCAGGGACGATCTCACTCCTGTAGCCATCGAAGAAGGCAAGAGCAGTGCTAAATGCGGGGGTTGGTATGCCCCAGAGAACAGCTTGAGCAATGATACGTCTCCAACCAGGCTGTGCCTTGTGGACAGCTGCGGAGCATAATGAGTATCATACTGAAAATCAAGGGAGTTAGCGAAGCGTACCCTTGTTGAAGAAGTCGTCGAAGAGGAGGGATTCGAGCTTGGAATTCTTTTCGTATGCAGATGCGATATCACCAAGGAAGACACTCTGAAAACATGTAAAGATTAGACATTGGGTTCGTTGTGTGTGGTGCACTGACAAACCTTGATAATACATCCACCGCGCCACATGCGAGCGATGCCAGCATAGTTCAAGTTCCAGCTCATCTACGCTGCGCGTTAGTAAATCCGTCACTCTCGATAGGCCGTCACCAACCTCCTTGGCAGTCTCCCTCATAAGCATAAAGCCCTGAGTGTATGAGATGATCTTGGAGGCGTAGAGGGCCTGTTCGAGATCATCGATGAACTGTTGCTTATCGCCACGGAATGGCTCTTTCTGTGGACCAGCAATGACCTTGCTTGCACGGTCACGCTCCTCCTTGATAGCAGACAAGCAACGTGCAAACACAGCCTCGCCGATCAAGGTAACTATATGATTGCATCACAATCATTTTCAAGTCAGAAATCGGCATCTTCGGGAATAGCAAAACGTACCAGGGGTGCCAGCGTCAAGAGCAGCGATGGCTGTCCACTTGCCAGTACCCTTCTGACCGGCTTGGTCCAGAATTTTGGCGACGATGGGAACGCCATCGTCATCGTTGTACTTCAAGATATTCGTGGTGATCTCGATGAGGAATGAATCCAAGACGCCTTTGTTCCACGTCTCAAATATCTCTGCAATTTCTCTCTCCGGTAGGCCAAGGCCACGCTTGAGAATGTCATAGGCTTCCGCAATCAACTGCATGTCGCCGTATTCGATACCTGGGGTTGGATTTAAGTTGCGAGGAAGCATAGTGCAAAGGACAATAATCTACCGTTGTGTACCATCTTGACGTAGTGTCCGGAACCGGTTTCCCCGACCCAGTCACAGCAGGGCTCGCCGTTGACCTGAGCAGCGGTAGCCTGGAATATTTCTTTAATGGCAGGCCACGCAGCGGGGGAACCGCCAGGCATAAGGGAAGGACCATGACGAGCACCCTCCTCGCCCCCAGAAACACCAGATCCGACGAACAAGAGGCCCTTAGCTTCGAGCTCCTTGGCGCGACGGATAGAATCGGGGTAGTGCGAGTTACCACCGTCGATGATGATGTCCCCCGCATCAAGATAAGGCTCAAGCTGGGAGATGAAGCTGTCAACGGCAGGACCGGCCTTTACGAGGAGGATAATCTTGCGTGGACGCTTGAGCTTGGCGGCGAGCTCTTGAATGGAGTGCGCGCCCTGAACTTTGGTGCCTTGGAAGGGGGATAAATATAGGGGCAAGTCAGTGTGATATCATTGCTCACCCTTGGCCTCGTTGGCGAGAAAATCGTCGACTTTGCTGGTTGTGCGGTTATATGCGACAACGTTGAAGCCTTTGTCGTTCATGTTCAGGATCAGATTTTGACCCTGTAGAAGTCGATTGAGATCGCTGCATAGAGGAGTACTAGCGGATGGCGCACCATGACGGCAAGGCCGATCAGGCCGATATCACCACTGTATGGAGGACTGGTGAGCGGTGTGTATGGTGAGCAAGGAGGCGAAGACGTACGTTGGCCCAGACATTGTGAATGATGTGATGGTTGTGGAAGAAGGGGGGGATGGAATTGCGGAAGTGAGATGTCGGATGGATTAGATTAAAGTAGTAAGCTCTTCAGCGAACCACAGCGTGAGATAGGCTGATATGCTCCCATGCTGACTCGCAATGTCGGCCGGCTGACAAAAATTGTATCGTTGCGATCAGTTATGCGCTGGCTCGCCGGGCGGGACGGACAGCCTCGAGAGAAAATGAGTTCAAAAATGTCTCTCGTCCGGCAGACCTGTCCTACGAGGCTACACGCTAACGGGCCCGGCCTGGGCAGTCGCCCTGGCAGCCCTGGTCTCAGGACGACCGTGGTTTCGATCAGTCCACGGTACTTAGGTTTTGGTAGTATCTCCGAGCATAGCCGGGCGCGTTGGCGCCGCAACGCCGGCAATCTACCAGATCATACACACGCCCGCTGACTCGCTGTCAGTGTCACTCAGCGTGAATTCCAGTATCCCATGGTCCTCCCTCATCTCCAAGATTCGTCAACTTTTCAAGACCAGGACATCGTCTGCCAAGGATGGCTGCTCAAAAAGAGAAGGAAAAGGATGCAGGGTACGCAGCTCGAATCTCAATATATGTAGCTGCATCCGGGACCCACCGCTACATCTGCAGGGTTCGCTCGTCGCTATTTCGTACTGCACCAATCAGGCACATTGTCCTATTCTTTTGGTCCCAGGCAGCCCGTCCGCGATCGAATATTCTTACCTCATGCCGCCCTTTCCACCGTCGTGGGCCGCAAGGATATACATCTTGACTCAAGTACCGCCACGTTTCACATCAAATGTTTGAGCACGGAGGATTTCGATGCATGGATATCTACTTTCAGGCAAGCAACGCGCGCCGATCTTTTTGTCATCTTGTGTGAACTTCAATTACAAGCAGGAAATTCATTGTAACAGATGGCCGCCGGTCGACCGCGAGCAGGTTCTCTCCCAGGCTGGCCCATTCTCAGCGGAACAGATCCAGTATCATTGCCGAGGACATGAGTTCGGTATGCACCTTTACGTTTTTCACTTGCATGCGATCATTGTTGTCGGCAGGCCATTGCTGAATTGGAACGTGCGATCACAGCACTCCACGCTGAGGATTCGTCAAAGAATTCCCTAAAGTCCAAGACGGATAAAGACAAGTCTAACCACCGAGATACTGGGTCTGTTTTCAGTAAATTCAAAAAATGTATGTTCACTATATTTCGCCCATCCCGGCATTCTGAACCATCGGTGCCTCCGAAAGCCGGAACTCATATCGCTCACGAAGATGGTACTCTGATTCGTTCCAACCCAGAAGCTGGCCTCGGTGTCAACCTTCAACGTGCTCACGCCGCACTCGAGTCCCTCAAGTCCCAGCATGCAGCTCTATTAAGGTCACTCAACGCGGTACAGAACGATACACTAACACTCCCACCGAACATACGTGGATCTCCGCTACCGAAGACTGTGGAGGAAAAAACCGGCGAGCTTCCGTCCGCATCCGACTTCTCCGCTTCGTTGAAAAACCAGTCAAATAGGATATCATCTATAACAGACTTGAGTGATGGTGTGCCTGCCGAGTGGTTCGATGCGGAAGAAAATTTCGGGGAAGAATTTTTACTCGAGGACCCGATACCTGAAGAAGAGAAAGCACGGGCTATATTAAACTCTGGGAATCCGAGCCTGCATGAGTACGGAAGTGCTTCCAGCGACGAGGAGGACCATGCACTGTTGAACACGGTCCGAGACGATGATACTTCTTCACATGCGCGTGAGGTTGTCAGGAGAATCTGCCTTCCTTCAGGGCCCGTGGGTGATGAAGGCAGTTTGTTCGCCATGTTAAAGAAGAATGTCGGAAAGGTCAGCTTTACTTTCCTCACTTCGCGATTGAGTTGAGCGTTCAGATGTGTACCTCCAGGATATATCAACCATAGCATTCCCTGTATCTTTTAACGAGCCTTTAACTCTCTTACAGCGAACAGCTGAAGAACTGGAATACTACGAGTTGCTCCGACAGGCGGCCGAGGCCAATGAGCCGGTGGAGCGAATGTGTTTTGTTGCAGCATTTGCGGTATCCAGCTATGCACACACGAGGCATCGGTCCGGGAGAAAAGGGTTGTAAGTAGGACCTATCCATATGGAGAGTTACGCTAAAAATTCTTTTCAGTAACCCAATGCTTGCAGAAACATTCGAGGATGTTCGGATGAAGTTTATCGCGGAAAAGGTTTCGCACAACCCGGTTGTCATCGCTTATCATGCCGAAGGAGATGGATGGGAATTACATGGGACGTCTGCTGGGAAGACCAAGTTTTGGGGTTAGTCAGGCTTTGTAGTGCCTCGCTCCCATGCTACATGACTAACCTCACGTTTTTTTAATTCCTGTAGGTAAAAGCTTAGAAATTATCCCTTTGGGCACGACACAGCTCAGGATAGGTGACGATCGGTATGAATGGTAAAGGAGATCACTTTATGAAGTAACGATGCTAAGTAACTTTTCTGTGCAGGAACAAACCATCCTCTTTCATGCGAAATTTGATGATGGGAACCAAATACTTGGAGCACTGTGGAAAGATGACAATCAAGAACATAATCAGTGGAGTCAGCTGTGTCATCGACTTCAAGCAAACAGGTTACTGGGGCGCCTCCAACGAGGTCGTTGGTAGCGTACTCTCGAGGACCGGAGAGGTATGCGCGTGCATTGAGGGCAAATGGGATGACCAGATCGTGCTTGCCCTCGATTCATCCCATCTTCGCTTGCTTTGGCGCATCACGCCGTTCCCTAAACAGTCGATGGATTATTACGGGTTCACGGCATTTGGGATCACTTTGAATGAGATAACCAGAGACCTGGAGGGCAAGCTCCCGCCAACGGATTCACGACTCCGGCCAGACGTGCGCGCACTCGAAGAAGGGAGTGTTGATGAGGCCGAGGCACATAAGATGCGCTTGGAGGAGTTACAAAGAGATAGACGAAGACGTGGCACCGACCGAGTCCCTCGGTGGTTCAAGCAGGCTGGTGAGGACTGGGAATATACAGGGGGTTACTGGGAGGCAAGAGCGACGGGGTGGAGAGAAGTTCAGATCGAACCACTGTGGTGATGTACTAAGTCAACTACTACTAATAGTAAACCTCCAAATGGGGAAAAAGTACTTCCCGACTCTGGGGACCCGAATATCAAGTAAGAGGACCACTGCCAAGTCGTGTCAATGTCTCTACCAGTCCTTCAAAGAGGCACCAGTCACTCGAGACGCGTCCTGCAACGCTATCTTGCGACCCATGCCCCAACTGCCGAGAAGGATTGCTCCTCGATCACTCCACCCTATGCAAAACTACTTCAAAAGCTCGAGCATGTGCGGAAATTGCTCGACAACAGGCCGCTAACGCTTGCAGAAAAGATTCTCTATAGCCATTTAGTTGACCCAGAAAAGAGTCTGTCTCGGGGGGGAAACATCAGAGGTGAAGCCTACCTCCAGCTCAGCCCACAGCGAGTAGCGATGCAGGATGCCTCTGCGCAGTTGAGTTCGTTTTGTATTTTCCCCGTTCGCTTGCTGATTGAAGTGCACTAGAATGGCGTTGTGAGTGGTGATGGGTATGCGAGGTCTATGATTCTTGAAAGTTTATACTATTTTAGATTGCAATTCATGAGCGCTGGTCTCTCTCGATGTGCGGTGCCCACAAGTATACATTGTGATCACCTCATTCAAGCAGTCGATGGTGCATCGTCAGATCTTCAGGTGGCTGCTGTTTGTCTTCGAAACTGCATCACTGACGCGTTATTGTAGCGGTCCATTGTTTCCAACAAGGAGGTTTTCGACTTCCTTGAAAGTGCCGCTCGGAAGTACGGAATCGAATTCTGGAAGCCTGGTTCTGGTATCATTCACCAAATCGTACTGGAAAATTATGCAGCTCCTGGGATGCTCATGTACGTCCTTGTTCACTACGCATATATACAGACTAATTTTTTTGCACAAATCTAGGTTGGGTACTGGTGTGTTTTTTGACAATTCGGGTCTCCACAGATATTGATACCGAATCATAGACTCTCACACCCCGAACGCGGGAGGGCTTGGTCTACTCGCTATCGGCGTTGGTGGTGCAGATGCTGTAGATGCTATGACCGGGACACCTTGGGAACTGAAAGCCCCTAATGTGGTCGGTAAGGTCCTCACCATGTACATATCGGAGCGTCCGGTATTTGAACTTTTTTCTAGGTGTTCACCTTACGGGTCAGCTGACGGGCTGGACGACTCCCAAGGATTTGATCCTCCATTTAGCAGGAAAACTCACTGTCAAAGTACGTTGACTCAATCTCCCGCGAGGATACCTATCAATCAGCTAGTAGGGCGGCACTGGACGCATCCTGGAATACTTTGG
>JBBPPO010000425.1:0-10333 GCA_038092055.1 Leccinum glutinopallens
ACGTGGACATGCCACGACCAAACCGCGCTAGAAGCGGTGGACGCGGTGCGCGATTCACCCGGTGACCCAGGTGGAACGACCGACTTGGCAGCCAGCCGCGCGCAATGTCCAGTCGCGTCCCATCAGGATGGGAACACGACGCGACGCGACGTGACGCGTGCCACTCAGTGACCTGAGTGCAGATGACGCGGCTTGGCAGCCGGTCACACGCGCACTTTGCAGCGAGCAACGACGTTCGATGACTCGAACTGAATTCCACCTGACGGCGGTCGTCGTAGTAGCTGCCTGAAGGGGGGTTAGAGAGTAAGCGAAGGCTAGTAACCAGAGTCAAAAAAAAACAACCACAAACATATTGGATAAGCACGGCGTTGTGTAATCAGCGCGTACCGTCAAGTTTTTGATCAGTACTTATCATAGACTACGTATATTACTTACTTATTAAAATCTTATTCAGGTTCTCCCGACGGTGACCCTCTTAAATTCAATCTTTCTTTTTTTTTTTAAAATCTATTGACAACTTGAATTGAGCGGTAGGTAGTGTCGCTCAGTGACTCTACGTAACTCGTGTTACTGTTTGGTGCAGTTGGGCGCGTGCCACTGGCTGGCGCTCTGACGGCGGTTCTGTCCGTTTGGAGTGAGCACCGATTGGCAAAATCTTCGGTGGAATTGCAAGAACCGTTACCTCGTCGCGAACCACGAACAGAACTCACAGTTTCCACTGAGACAGCCGTTGGAGATTCGTACCATGCTATCGAGCGAACATTACAGGGCGTTGACCTGGGGGAATTTGCCCATAAAAGGTGAACCGACGTAGGTTATGGGCGTTAAGGCCGAGCACCTCATTGTTCCGCATGGGTTGACAAATTGCTGAAGTGGGTCACAGTCACAATGATGAGCGAGGTTTTAAAATTTGACCCTGTATCCGGGATACTTGCGTGAGCAACTCACGAAAATTTACACCTCCCACCCCGCCATGCGGAAGAAAGTAACGAAGATCGTCAACCGCTCTGTCCCGATCAGGTGCTTTAAAATACCTACCGTGAATCAAACGCTGCATGATACGGCTTGGGAGGAACTGCAACCACAAATGCGTTGGTATGGCTATCCGGAACCGGTGGAGTACCAACATCCGCAAGGCGGCACGTACTCTAGGAGCAGAATCGAAGTGTGCACCAGCAAGAGGGAACTCATCGGATACTTGCCGCTCCCGAGCAGATACGCCGCCGCGTGGAACCAGTTGGGGTATACGATCGTGTACGAACTGTGCCAGTGGCAGGCTTGGTTGGCAGAGCTCCGCCGCCCAGACGAAGAGAAGAAGGCACCACGTGCTTTTCTTCGACACTGCGCCAACAACAACGGCACTCGCTTCGTCCAGCACGTCTTGGCTAGAAGGTACATCGCCGAGGAGCTGCTCTCCCACCCAATGTCCAACGACGGGCAGGACCAACTGCCCATCTTCGACGAATACCTCATTCGCGACCGGAAGTTGGGCTTTTGGACGGAGTATTCAAAAGTTCCCGAAGTGATGCAGCTTTGGCTGCGGGCTGATCCTGTCCACCCAGATAACGCGAAGGAGTTTGGTGAGTCACCTCTTGCTGGGTGGTTTCTCATTGCTGAACGAACTTACAATGTGTCCAAAGACTGGAAGAACTCGCGTGTTCCGGATGAGACGATCCTTCCACCCATGTCGCCGGGACATTTGACCCACATATGGGGCGAAGTCAAGCAGCACGACTTCCAACGGGTGTTCGACAAGGACATCCCCTTAGTTCTCACCTTTTACAGCAACCCTAAACTGGTGCGTATCTATGGTGAAACGCCATACAAAGTGGGCGCCTCTTTCCCAGAGACGTGGCTGGAAAGGCAAGACCCGCCTCTGCAGTTCGTGACGAAGGAACAAGACCAGGCATCGTAAGTACTTCCAACGTGCTCGTCCAGGGAATGAAGCTGACGGAGTGCTTCCAGCACTTCTAAAAAACGAAAACGCGCTCCCACTGGCACTGCGCAAGAACCCGCACTGCCTCCCGCTGCCCGTGTGGTCGTTCCCGGGCCACCGCCTCCCCACCCGACCGGCACTCCTCCCGTCGACAAACCGGCACTCCCCCCCACCGTTGGCGCGGCTGTTCCTGCGTTAACCCCGCACCGCAAACCTGAGCTACCCCCATTCGCTCCTCTTGCCGCGGGGCCCCTCCCTACCGGGGTCGTCGTACCAGAAGCCGTCGAACTGCCACGCGGGGATCAACCTTGGATCGCGGACAACGCGGACACCAGGGAAATACTGGACTCCTTCGTCCGCCACGAAAACGACGTCGGAATCCCTGAAGCGCTGTCGAGCTTGCAACGGGTGATGGGAGACAGGTTCTGTGAACGGTGTTGGTCGAAGTGCCTTGACTTCCTGACTGCAGCCCCAGGCGACTATTGCCTCTTCACCGTCTCTGATGTGCTGCAGATGTATTCTTACCCCCATGGACCCGGCTTGTTAGATCACGAGCATCATCCAGCAGACGGTTCAAGCAGGATGGAAGAGTTTCTAACTGTGCAAGCTCAGATGATTTGACGTTGTAGTACCACGTTTTAAATATGTCACCATACTACAGTAATAACCAGCTCACTGACTTCCAAGGCGCTGTACTCGCGTAAAAAATATAAATTTCTAAGGGTTGCGAACAACGGAGAAGGGGCCTCTCAAGTTACTGAGGCCCTTCGACTGCAGGGTTATTGACAGCCACGACGAACGTGGGTTGTGTCGGCTGGCCGTATTCGTACTTTGTGGATGGCCCCAAGGCCGCTACCCTTGTTGAACAACGTGACCTGTTACTACTTGCCACGCAGTGTCGTCCACTCGAGTCTGAGGAAAAGTGCCAACCGTGCCAAATTGAGAGTCCCTCGCGTTTTTACATAAAGCAGAACTACGTACTGCTAGTACGCTGGCCTACGGATCCGCAAAGCTTCGCCCGATAAGGTGTGACTTTAAGAATACGTACTCACATGCCAGGTGGGTCACACACACACAGGGGTGGTGATGGGGCGAGTTGCAATCCAGCACCTGCTGGCTCACGAAGCTCATTGACTACTGGTGAGAGGAGGACGTCAGAATGCAGATCACTGTTGAAAGGTAACCTGACGGGGTGGCGCGGTTGCCGAACCATCCACGTGTCCCCTTTGTTCTGAGGTTATAAGGAAGTGTCTGTGTCTATTCCGCTGACTTTGAATCTAACCTTCAAGCATGCCGGCGACATTCCCTTCAAGCAGCGCGTTGCGCATCTCTGTGAGAGGGTCACACGTCCGAGGTTCCAAATCAACACCCGATGTGATCGTGGGCGTCGACGGTGCGTCCTTTCATTCTAGTAGCCATTCAACCCTTCGATGCGAGGCGCTTCAGACTCCTCGAAGCCATGTCTCAAAGTGAATCGCAAGTACTGTGACATGTGCGGTAGTCACATGAATAACCTGCCGCGCGTCTGTATCGCTTGTGATGCATACGTTTGCGAGCAGACGGAGGTAACGGGACCAGGTTGCATATACGTAGGAACAGTGCTGCCGGGCATACCGTTCCTCTGCTTTCCGTGCACGCAACGCCGGTGGAAGGAGTTGGAACTTGGAAAGGAAAAGACAGCGTGTGCAGTTCTCCCGGTGAGCCAGCCGCCTCACTGATCTGCCACCGTTGCAGCTGAGGCCGACCTCTCTACAGTATGGGTTCATAGGTTATGGGGGCAGGCGACACGCCAGGTTGACTTGGCCCCTGCTGGTCGTCACGATGAAGCTGTCCACAGGCCAGGTCGACAGCCGTGCCGTGTGCGATGGCCTGCAGCTCCGTATGAAGCAGCAGTATGCGCACGACTGCGAGAACGTGAGCACACCGCCGGTCGCTTTCATGCTCCCTAGAATTTAACCTCTCTTTCTGGGGGAAAAGCTTTGCTCGATCGACGTGTCCCTCAGGGCTGACGGGGAAAAAGACGCTGTCCGACGGCTGACGGCGGGACGAGAATTTCTGGACCTGTCCATGAGGTCGAGGGTGCCCGCAAACACCTTCGTGGTGGTCGACGCGCATTACGAGACCCTCGCTGGGGAAGTACAGCGTGCTGCTGGGGTCCGCTCTGCGTTAACCAGTGAAGTGTTGAGCCGGTTCTGCGGGCAGGCCTTTCTCCAGAAAATGTACGAGACGGCTGAGCGTGCGAGAGGCTGGGTTGGTGATGCAGAGTCGTCCACGAACTGCAGTGCTTCTCCAGCCCTCCGCGGAGGCTGGAGGGGTTTACTTTTGGCGACCTGTTCTCAGGCCGTCGTCTTGATCAAGCACAGTTTTGATGACATGGTAGGCCTGGTTCGGCGGTAGGTCGTTTTTTGCATCACAGGTTTCCACGCATCACCGCTGAATGAAGAAAGCAATTAGGGATAGATTTGACTTCATCCTGGGATTCAGAGGGACCTCGACGGTGCCGAGCCAGGTGACGAGGGTGCTCGGCCGAGTGATGGAAGGCATCGGTGTCGACAAGACCGTCGACATTTGGGAGACCGTCCTGCGTGTCGTCGCTCAGGACGCCAGCCTTTTGGAGGTCAGTAGCGTCGTGGTGATATACAGGGAGCGAGGTTCTACAGAGGTACAGTCGAGACAGATAGGGTTGCATGCCCCTCCTTACAGACCGTGGGGGGTGGAATTCCGAGCATGCGGGAAGGAGGGATGCAGCCCTACGAGGGGAGATTTCCTCATCAGAAGCCGGGGTTCATCAGTCAGGATGATCTGCAGACTTTGTGGCTGGGGGTCTGCATGGGTGAAGGAGAAGGATGTCGAAGGGCTGCTGACCTGTCCAAACAGGACAGTGCCCAACGTCTTTTGGCATAGCTACCCGCCGTCTCCGGCCCTCGAGTCACTTTTCGTCAGAGTGACGCAGAAGATGGAGGAGGGAGGAGGACAGAGCACGGGTGGAAGTAACGGCACCTGATCTTTTTAAACCTTTGCCCTGCTGATCGATGATCCGTGTGGTCATTGTGATCTTGGAGAAATGCGCGGCACGTAAAACGTTCGTCAAATAATTCACACAGACTGCGTAGTAATACCTAGTAATACCGCTGGTAGGCTAGACTTTCTTTTGTGAACAATCGGTCCGTCCGCCAGGTTTGGCACTTGTACCTGGTCGAAAGTGCGACGCCCAGTGACCTGGACGCAATGACTGGCTTGACAGTTCGTCACGCGCATTGAAGTTGCGGGCTCGTCCTCACCCAGCCCAGAGGGCGTGAGGTGTCGACCAGCGCGCCGCGGGCACCCAGTGGCCTGGATGCATATGACTTGGCTTGACAGCCGGTCACACATGCAGCCCGCGAGGCGCGTCATCCAGTTACCTGGGTTCAACGGCCAGCTTGACAGCCAGCATCGCACCTGGTGCGACGCCGTCCCGTCCCAGGCCATACGGCGCAGGAGCGACCCTCCAACACGTTGGAGAGGGGACGACGCGCGATCGTCACGCAGACATGCCACGACAAACCGCGCTAGAAGCGGTGGACGCGGTGCGCGATTCACCCGGTGACCCAGGTGGAACGACCGACTTGGCAGCCAGCCGCGCGCAATGTCCAGTTGCGTCCCATCAGGGTTGGGAACACGACTCGACGCGACGTGACGCGTGCCACTCAGTGACCTGAGTGTAGATGACGCGGCTTGGCAGCCGGCCACACGCGCACATTTCAACGAGCGACGACGTTCGGTGACTCGAACTGAGTTCCACCTGACGGTTGGTGATCGTGCTGTCTGAAGGGGAGAGAGCGGAGTCGGTAACTGAACCTGCTACAAATTCGCACAAACCAGCATAACTTTTACAAAAAAACATACAAGCAAAAGTTTTCGCACGCACGTACACGTGTAATAAACCAAAGTTCGGACGTTGCGAAAGTGAGGAGCAACACGGACTCGGAACAAATGAGTGGTCAAAGCAGTAGAAGAGAGTTAAAAATACAACGTTAGCGAGAAAGTGCTCGTCGTTCGACTCACAGAATAGAAAACAAGGTGTCTCCGAATGACATCTGGTTCTAGTAACGCGATGTAAGGCCTACGGTGCGTAAACGGACATCAATCACGGTGTGATGAAGAGGGAATATGGACCGTGGTGCGCCTAAGAGATTACACGGAGTAAAAACTAGGTGGAAACGCATAGGCATGTTGTACCTCGGACCAATGGCACACCTAGTATGTATCAGCGGTCGAGCGTGGTGTTAACACGTATTACGACGTGTGTTACTCTCAGGGAGGTTGCACATGAAGGGTGGAGCCAGAAAATGGCGTCGATGCCGCCGAGGACTGCGGTCAAAGCGTACCACGGCCATTGTTGTGTTCCACAGTGTGGACTGACAATTGCGGGAAGTGGACGCAAATACAACGCGTCAAGAAACATGAGCGAGGCTTTAAAAGCTGACCGTCCACCCGGGATACGTCGACCATCACCACTAGTACCCCACCCCGCCATGCCGAAGAAAGTGAGGCAGGTCGTCAACCGTTCGGTCCCCATCAAATACTTCCAGATTCCTCACGTGCATCAAACCTTGCCTGAGTCAGCATGGCAGGAGTTGCAACCTACGATGTATTGGTATGGCTACCCGAAGGCGGCGAAGTACCAACATCCCCAAGGCGGCATGTACACTAGGAGCAGAGTCGAGGTTTACAACGGCGAGAAGGAAGTCATCGGATACTTGCCACTCCCGACCCGGTACGCCGACGCGTGGAACCAGTTGGGCTACACTATCGTGTACCACCTGTGCCAGTGGCAGGCTTGGTTGGTAGAGCTCCACCGCCCAGATAGACAGAAGAAGGCTCCCCGCGATTTCCTTCAACGCTGCGTCGACACCAACGGCACTCGCTTCCTCCAGCACCTCTTGGCTAGAAGATATATCGCCGAGGAGTTGCTCTCCCATCCAATGTCCAAAGACGGGGGGGACCAACTGCCCATCTTCGACGAATACCTCATTCGCGACCGGAAGTTGGGCTTTTGGACGGAGTATTCAAAAATCCCTACGACTGAGAAGCACTGGCTGAAGGCAGATCCTGTCCACCCAAAGAACGTAAAGGATTTCGGTGAGTCGCCTGTTTCTGCCAGGTCGTTTCTCATCGCTGAACGAACTTACAATGTGTCCAAAGACTTGAAGAACTCGGGTGTTCCGGATGAGCTGATCCTTCCAGCCGTGTCGCCGGAACATTTGACCCACATATGGGGCGAAGTCAAGCAGCACGACTTCCAACGGGTGTTCGACAAGGACATCCCCTTGGCCCTGCAGTTCTACACCAACCATGTGATGGTGCGCCGTCAAGGAGAAATGCCACACAAGCACGACGCTTGTCTTCCACACAAGTGGCACGAACGTCATGCCCCGGCTCTGCTGTTCTTGACGGAAGAACAGGACCGGATCTCGTACGTCCCGGTGGATAGGTAAGTTCTTCAAAAGTGCGTGCTGCTACCTGAGAGAAAGACGTTGACAGAGACTTCCAGGAATTTGGATCAGGATGATGGCCCTTCTCGTGCTTGCCCGCTTCCCAAAAACGCCGGCCGAACTCAGCTGGCAGCACCCCCGCCCCCTCCCGCTGCCAGTGCGGTCATTCCACCACCTCCGGCGACTCGATCCCCCGCTGTTGAGGTGGTGGCTGTTCCAGCGTCCCCCCCGCACGGCAACCCTGAGACGCTTGAACAGCCCGAATCCGTCCAACTGCCGTATGGGGATCAACCTTGGATCGTGGACAAGGCGAACACCAGGGGAATACTGGAGTCCTTTGTCGACCCAGAAAATGACTTTGGAATCCCTGCAGCGCTCCAGAGCTTGGAGCGGGTGATGGGAGACCGGTTCTGTGAACGGTGTTGGTCGCAGTGCCTTGACTGCTTGACTGCAGCCCCGGACGAGTCTTGCGTCTTCACTGTCTCTGACGTGCTGGAGACCTACGGTTATCCGGGCGGATATGGCGTGATAGATCACGAACATCAACCTGCAGACGCCCGTGATGATGATGAACATCCAAGCCTGCTGGATGAGTTCATGAACATGCCGGAGGAGGCTGACGAGTAGTACCGTTGCAGTTTTTGATATGGATAAAAAAAAGTACTATAGCGTCGTAGTACTAGTAGGAGTGCCCGGGAGTTAGCAAGGAGATGGGTTTTCTCTTTGGTGAGGTTGCTGCGCTGCGCGACGCCGTTGAGAAGTGGTCTACACTCGCGTGACTTTTTATTGCGACTGTCAAATCATCATGTACTATACACACGCAATGCTGTATCAATGAAGGACTACCCTGTTCGTGACTAGAAATACCCGGAGTGAAGGAAATAGTCACATGCGTCCGAGTCCTCTGGTGTGATGATCTCTGTCACTTCATACATATCCCATCATACAATACCGTCTCCTTGTGTGGCACTTTAGTACTCGTCTCCTTGTGATGGCGCAACCACGTTTTGATCTTTGAGAATGCCTCTTCTATAGGATTGAGGTCGGGAGAGTACGGGGGAAGATATTCCAGTCGGACACCTAGAAAACGAAGTCAACAGTGCCCCAAAAAAAGATATAGTAGCTGTCCTGCCGAAATCAGCCCACCGAGGCGATCAAACAGCTCAAGGACTTCAGCACTACGGTTGTGGATTCGAGCATCTAAGCCTCACATTTCGGAAGCTGTGTGGCAGGTTCAGGGAAAGAAACTCTTGCACGCTGTTCTCCAACCAGTCGAGGGATCCTGCTTTTTTCATAGATCCAAGTTCAACAACGGCGGCAGAGACAATGCCATCGAGGGTGAAGAGGGCCTCGGTAGCCGTGCGACGGCCACGCACAAACACTTGCTTCTTCTCCGAGTCTGCACGATGTCCCTGAGTCCGAGATCTTCCATAGCGCCGACAAATAGTACGTTCGTCTTTTGAAGTTTCACTGCACGGTGATCCTCACTGCGCTCCTGGGCAAGGTGGCGGAGCTTCTTTCGGCTCATACCTGCACGTTCGAGCTCTCGGTAGGAGAGCTTCCAGGAATTGGACAGTCTAGGGGCAAGTCTAGGGGCCGGTCTATTCCCGAGTCTTGGGGCAAGTCTGCCAGGGGGCACTACGGCACGCGTGCCACGGCAAGTGCAGTATCTAAATTGCTGTCAGCCGCCGTGGCTGCAGCCCTGCAGGCCACCATTAGTGCACTGACGCGATGACCGATGCTGCTGACAACAACAACAACAACTCACGCCGGTCGCTGGACAGTCGCCCTTGTCCTGCTAGTGTCTGCCCCATCCCATCCCCATCCGACAACGACAACGACATCCTTGTCCTCCCTTGCTCAACACTCACCCCTCTCTGTAGTTGTTGGCTCGACGACGACGACGTCGTCATGGTATGACATGCTGACGCCGACGCAGCGCAGTGGGTGACAACACGACGTGGCACCACAACGCGACAGCGTGCCATGATGCGACGCAACGACAACGATGCAGACACAAAGGCTGGGTGAGTCAGGGTGACAAGGCAGCATTGCAGCAGCAATGACGCAACGACGTGACGCCATGCCCCGGCTTGGTACCAACTTCAAGACACGACATGACGACGCAATGCCATGCCCTGCCAGTGGTGTGGTACCAAGACACGTCGACGACGACGAGACGTCGATGATGCCGCACACAACGACGGTGGCACGCCAGCGGGGTTCCCCAACGCGACGCAACGCTGAAACGACAATAACAACAATAATACTTGTCTGCCCCACCCCAACCCCATCCTCCCAGCGTGCAGAAGCGATCACGCAACGCGCACGATCGTACGTGTTGTGCAGTTGCTCTTGCACGCTGCCGTCGTGATTGAAGTTCCGCACTTCAAGTTGCCGTGCTGTAGTGGTGCCGTAGTGCCCCCAGACTTGCCCCCAGACTCGGGAATAGACCGGCCCCAAGACTTGCCCCTAGACTGGCCAATTCCCAGACTTTCTGCTCGGTTGATGGTGCTGAAGTGAAGGGATATGAATCGATGGTGTTTGACCAGGGAGAGGAGTTCATCTAGGAAGTGATCCGGCCTAGTAGCATGAACAAGACGGAGGGTGTAGTCGATGTCATCACGATCAAGGAGCCGAGGTCGTCCACGAATACCTTGCGAGTGTATCGCCAGTCTCCCTCCAAAGCTTCAGGATGCAATAAAAAGTGTGTCCTGGAAGCGAACGAGCCCTCGTTCGTGAAGCCGGATGGCTGCCAGCTTGAGAACGTGATGACGAAGAAGTGACGCCGACTGACGGTGCGAGGAGATGCCATGGCAGGGAGAGAGACGAGGGCGAGACGAAGAGGACAAGGAGGAGCGACGATGAAGGTGCAATTTTTGGCGACCGTCCGTCTGTCTAACCATCTGCCTTTTTGGCGTCG
>JBBPPO010000426.1:0-10325 GCA_038092055.1 Leccinum glutinopallens
GCAACAGCTGAGTGATATGTATAGACTTTGCCCCTGAACTGAGGGCAAAGTGAGAGATCAACATCAGCACCATTGACTGCAGCATCTGGATGAAGCTGATCATAGAGAAAATGTGCCACAAGTTCTGATAATGTGGGAACCTCTATGGCATTTCCAATTTCTTGAAGAGTTCTATGACGTCGAGGTGCTGTGAAAATAGAAGTTAGTTCTATTTATATTGGAAACACAATTTCCACTTGCTAGGAGTTTTGGCAAGCTGTACCATGGCATCACTTCTTATACCATCATCTTCTTCAACCTCATCTAGAGTTGAGTCATCTCTGAAATGTGCCTCTGAGTCTTCATCATCTGAATCCTGAGTTGGCATAGCTTCAACTTCAGTGCCAGCTGGCACCAAAGGAGTGTCAAGAAGGCCATCAGCATAGCGATTGGCATGGAATTGAGCAAGTTTGTCAAGACGCTGATTGATGAGAAGCATTTGAAGGAGTGGTTGATATCTGTTTGTTTTCCTCCATGGATCCTTGACCGCTCTAATATGCTTGGACTCTGTTATTGATGAGCAGAGGCCATTTGGTGCACCAAACTCCTGAATAAGTCTCTTGTAGTGTTGAATGGCATGGATACGTGGAATAGAGATGCCATTAGGACAGGCACCAGTCTCTTCAAAGATAACACGCTTGTCTTGAAAGCATTCAGCTGCCTTGTCAATGGCAGCTAAGTCTGCCTCAGTGAATGATGAGCGTCTGACCAAATAACAAAAGTCCAGGAAGGCTGAGATGGCTTGTATCATTTGATCAGGTAGATAACCTGCAACTGCTGGAAGAAAAACCTATTTCAAAAATGAGTATAACCTCAGTGAGCACCTATCATCATGATATTATTATGATATTACCTTCATCAAAGCCTTTGAATCATTTCCTGTCCATTGCTTGAAACCACGACCCTCAGGAAAGCGGCGCAACCCTGGAAATGGAGAAACAATAGCAATTCTAAATGGACAAATGTATGAATAAATAACACAAAATCATGACACATAAATATTATTATGGTGCTTACCTACGATCTATATCATCCCAAATTGCCTTAGCACGCTTTGCACCATAGGTTTCTTTTAGATAGCATTCCACCCAAGACACAATATGATCCTTGAATGTCCCTTTGATGATTTGATGCAACAAATCAGGAGCAATGAGCTCATGGATGTTGGCTCTTGGAAAATATGCTGTGAATGGCTGTACAATATGAGTTTTGGTTATTATATAAAAACAAAAACAAAAACATATACCAAAATGTCATCCACTATGCCATAATTCTCCCACAGTATCTTGGATATAAAGGACTCCATCAAAAGCTGAGTATAGGCATGTGTTCGAGGAACAGCATTATCACTTCCATCCAGATCAGATCTATGAGCTGTACATCTTTCAAATTATATGCATTAATATCAGAAATAACATGTTAACATAAAGAAATATCTGACCACATACTTTGGACACCATCCTTGAACAATACAGCATAGCCAACACTGCTCAGGGTAATCAGCAATATAAGGCCCAAACCCATAGATGGCACGACGATAATGGCCATCAGCGCATAAAGTAACCTCTGGCTTAGACATAGCTGAACGCATAGTGTCAAAGATTGCTCTGAAAGATGTGTGAAATAAATGACGCCGAAATTTGCGAAACTCGAGGCTGTCATGATGTTCCTTGTTAGCTTGATTATATCAGATGATGACATTAGTAATCAAAGCAACTACTGCTATAATATGGCACTCACTTTTTGGTATGGATAAAAATCCTAGCAAGCTCATAGCTTCCCCATGTGAGCGTTGCATATTACTATGGACATTGCCATTTGAGATGTAGAGTGGATAGTACTCATTGTTTCCAGTAGCCACTGAAACAGTAGTTTTATCACTTCCCAGGATAACAGGAACAAACATTGCTCCATGGTTGTCAGGATCATCAGCAAGCTCATTCTGAGAAATTATAATAAGTCCAAATTATGATTGAAAGTTGCAAAATAAAAACACCTACACATTGCCTCCATGCCCAGTTTCCAGTCATAAAATCACTCCATACACGCTCATGTTTGTCTCCAAAGACTAGACGGGGACTGTAGTCACAAAAACCATTGAAGGCAGGATTTGATAGCTGATTTTGAAGTATAGTCTTGGGATCACGAAATACAACTTCATATGAAGCCTGCTTCCATGATGGAATATCCTGGCCATTGGGGTCTTCAAGTTGAGCATCAGTGTGCTGCACACTAAAGCTAGTCCAGGGGGCATCTCCTGCTTTGATAGCATCAATAGTCTGATATAAATCTTCAGAGTTGGCAAAGGGTGGAGCTTTTTCAGCCAAAGCAGCAAAGACATCCATGAGATCATCTATAGTACCAGCAGACATTTGAGTTCGGCGAAAAGCCAAGTCAGCCATTTGAAAGTGTGCACGATTTTCGAAAGGGTGCCAAGGATGGTCAGACTTTAATCGAGGTGGAGGAGGAGAACCTTGAGGAAGATCATCACCATTGATGTCACATGGTGTGCCTGTATGATGGTAATGAGATTATCAGCCTCAGTTTGCTACTATACAATATGAATAAATAAACTTTCACCACATACCATCAAGAACTGGATGCTGAACATAATATGAACCCTCTGGTGTATCAGACTCTGGATCTGCCAGTGAGTCTTCTCCACTGCCACTCGTAGAGCTGGAATTATCATCAGATTGATGGTTATGTTGCTCTGGGATATACGGATGCTGTTGAGGACGAGTCCTTGGTTGAGCATGGCTGCTATGAACCGCATTCTTGTGTTGAACAAAGCCACTAGTTGACCGAAACCCTCTCCGACAAGCCTCCGTCTTCGGATTCACACAATAGAATTTTCGTGCTTTGTATGGTGCCATAACAGAGTCTGAGAGCCACCAAAATGAATTAATAAATCATGTAGCCACCGTACTAAATTATTAAGGGCTGTACAAATAGACAAATGCACTTTGTGACTTTGTGTGCACGTGTCACATTGTTCAACGCCCAAACTTACCGAGTCAGTCTCTCCGAGACTCGGAGTTTTCTTTTCACACGGCAAATTGTCTTGTTTACTAGTACGTCTGAGTATCTCAGGACATTAGACGATGCCGGTGGCCACCCGCATAAGAAACAAGCAAGCTCACCCCGGGGCTCCGGATCTTGATTCTCCGAGTCGCTCTCAACGGAATCCGTCAAAGCCAACTGGCAAGAAGGCAGCACAAGACGTGCCTGCGGATGTCCAGCAAGCCGTCATTGACAAGGTCTCTGCTCTTGAAAAGCAACTACTTACTCGAGACGCGGACAACCCCAGCAAACCGCCAGGTCCCGCTGTGTCAAAGAAGCCCCGCACGGTCTCAGCAACAGCACAGGCGCTGAAAAAACTCGGTCTAGATTCAACCGGTATGTACCCTTTCCTAACGTAGTTAATTACCTCTCAAATCTTGCTGCTAGAGGACAACGGCGGTGCTTCGGAACCTGTCAAAGGCCCGGGAAGCATTAAGAAAGCCTTGATTACTGAAAGGGATGAAGACGGCCCTACCTTGAACGGTCCTGAGCACCGGGATGGACCAACGAGACGCGAGATGGGGCAGAATGAGGTGAGACGGAGTGTTGACGATCGAGGGAAAGAGACCGAACGTACCGCGAAGGCGAAGGCGAAGGCGAAGATTACGTTCGGATCGCGCAACGAAGGGCTGGTCACGAGCGCAGTCGATGATCGACAGCGGTATGAGTGGTGTGGGAACGAGCAGGGCGACGACGACTCACCGATGGATGTCGACGAGAGACAACTTGAACGCCGGAGCGACTCGGGTGGGAAAGAGAGAAGTGCTCCGAGCACCAAACGCAACGAAGGGCTGGTCACGAGTGCAGTTGATGATCGACAGAGGTATGAGTGGTTTGAGGTCGAGCAGGGCGACAACGACTCACCGATGGATGTCGACGAGAGACAACGGAGCGACTCGGATGGGAAAGAGATAAGCGCTCCGAGCACCAAACGCAAGGAGTCCGAAAAAGGAAACCCTTGGGACTCACCGCCTAAGTGAGTTGCATAGCCACATTTCGAACTTTGTACTTACCATGGACCTCGTCCGAACCCCCTACCGCAGACCACCGTCTAAAAAACGGACCATTCCTTTCACACCACAACTCGTCTCCACCTCTCAACCCATTTCCTCGGGTACCCTTCCAAACTGGCAAGATGTCGCCAACCGCAACGTTCCGAATCGCACGAAAACGCCGGGTCGCGCTCGCACCCTTGCCTCTTTCTCTTTTGGCGGCGGGACCACTCCTGGGGATGGAGGAGTTGAGGTCGAAGAGGATGGGGATGGGGAGAACTCAGGTGAGTCGCGGGATCGTTCAGGCGATAACTTATTCGGCAGCGGGACTCCTCGCGGGGATGGAGGACGTGAGTTCGGATTGGACAGAGACGGGAGGAATGCAGGTGAGTCGCGAGCTCGTTCATTCGATCTCGCGGGTCTAACGATCGTTAGATTCGTTTACCGCCTCACAGACTAACGCGGCAACCTCACACCGTAGGACAAAGTCACAACTAGGTAAGCACACACGAGTCCGATGATTATACATAGATACTAACTACTACTTATCTACAGCCTTCACCCTCAACGAATGCACTGGGTTCGAAGATGGCGAAGACGTGAACACCGACGCCCAAGGACTTACGGCCGGAACGGACGAAGAAAGGGAAAGGACGGGTAAGTCCTCTCATCATTCGTGCCATTGACATCGTACTAACTAATCTATATCTACAGCCTTCCCCGTCAGCGCGCCAAGTGGTTCTCGAGACGGCGCGGATGCAAACACCGGCGTTCAAGCCACTGCCCGCACCACCCACACGCATCGCAACCGCAACGGACGACTTGAGGTCGGGCAGGACAAGGCAAGCGAGAGGGCAGGTAAGTCGCGAGCTCACCGTTCACTCGATCTCTCGCCTCTAACGATTGAACTAATCTGTATCCACAGCCTTCCTCGTCAGCGGGGCAAGTGGATCTAGAGACGGCGCGGATGCGAACACCGGCGTCGAAGACGCTGCCCGTACCAGCCACATGCATCGCAACCGCAACGGACGGCTTGAGGTCGGGCAGGACAAGGGAAGCGAGAGGACAGGTAAGTCGCGAGCTCACCGTTCACGCACTATCGCCTCTAACGATTGTCAGACTCGTTCACCATATCGCAGACCCCCCATCCGACTTCGCAACGTAAAGGTAAACTCACTATTCGGTAATATATAGATACTGACTACTGCTACTTATCTATAGCCTTCGCCCTCAACAAGTCCGTTGGGTTTGCGGACAACGAGGACGAGGATGGACGCGGACACAGACACAAACACGGACATGGACACAGACACAGAGATGACGGCGCGCGAGGACTAGCGGTCGAACAGGACAAGGAAAGGAGGAACGTAGGTGAGTCACGAGGTTGCCGTTCTCCCGTTCGCGTAGCTCTAACACTTGCGATCCAGCTTCGAAAAAAGTGAAGTCAGCGCCAGCGCCGCCAGGTAAGTACGAGCTTGCTACGGCGCTACGCATCAATATATACAATCTAATAAATATCTACAGCCTTTCCTGTCAGCGGGCGCAGTGGACCCGGAGCCCGCACGAATACAAACCAAGACGCTCCCCCGGGTACCGCTCACTCGCAACGCAAGCGCGATAGCACCGCCATGGTCACTAAACGATCGACTCAAGGTGCCGATATCAAGTACGTCTCGTTTCTATTTTGTTTACCGTACATACATTTAACTCGGCTGCTATCCAAGCAGCAGGATCTCTGGAAGCAAGGTCAGCCAGTCCAGCAACTCTGCGGGCCTGAAACCTGCCTCCCGCGGCACCATCGTCGACTCGAACGCGCACCGCCAATCCAAACATGCGGGGACTGAGAGTGACGAAACAGAAAGCAGTGAGGAAGAAGAAGACGAGGACGAGGACAGTGGCCGTAAAGGAGCGGATGACGTAGGCGAGGACACTTGCCAGGATCAGAACGAGGCGGATGCTTCGGACGCCGAACAGACCTGGCCCCCTCAGCGTGTCAAGCTACCTGCTAATGCTTTCAGGGCACCGTCTGATGTCAATCAGGTAGGATACATTTTACAGGATCAACTTCTACTAACTACGGACATAGCCCCTTCCAGTTGTAACCAGCACATCCGTGCCACGTCCGAAAACCCTCAAAGCATCAAACGTGAACCCGAAGCCTGTGAAGCCCCCTGCGAGGATGGATCGGGCTGACGACAACAATGATGAAGAGTCGGAGAGTGAAGTTGAGGCTGGTACCCATCAAGGTCAACGCAAGAGAATGAAAGCACGTAAGTTTCGAAATGAGGACATCCCGGGATATCCTCGGACTGCAAAGGCGTGGCGGGAGGGATACCTACCCCTCTGGCATGACTACGTAGCCACCCTCAGTGATCCGTGGTCCATTGCGGATGAACTTGACAGTGCACAGGCACTCTGGCGGAAGATGTTCCCAAAACATAACTGGGCCGTCGCAAGAAAGGATGAACCTGTTTTCTTTCTGGTATGTATGTGTATAGTCCATTGAAATATCTACTGACGCATGTCAGACCAAACAAAGAACATACGAATGGCGGAAGGGATTTGCCAGTCGTGCAGAGAAGGCTATTGCTGCCTTTTTTGCTCGTTATGAGGAGTTCGAGACTGCTCAAGCTCGTGCATCTTATGTCAAGTGGGCCGTCCCGGATCCTGTCGAGTATAGTGATCGGGATGGTAACAAGTTACTGAAGCCTGTTCCAATTTTTCCATACATGTGGAAGGATGTGGATTCCACCAATCCTGTCAAACCAGTAGGTGATTCGGAGACCATTTTGTATTTTGACTGATCAAATTCATGAGGTCGGGAAAGGAGCCTTTCTTCATGAGTGTATCTTGGATACTCTTGCTCATCATTTAGAAGCCATCCATGATCTTCCGGATTCAGGTAGACAATTTGCTAGGGGTAGAGTCCCTGGTGGAGCTCTTGGATTAGCAACTGTTGCGGTATATCTATTTCTGCATACAGTCTCCCTTTCTGATCACTTCATAGGTCGAGAGGGCATTTCGTCAGTGGTCCACAGGGAACTTTGTCCCTGCCCCCAAGGGAGAGAAGAAATTCTCAGGGACTTTATGGAGCCACGCAACAAATGAGGTTATGAATTCAGTGGACCGGATCACACAAAGGAAGTGGGGGAAGATTCTTGAAGCATCCAAGGAGTATATTGGGGCCTATCAGGTAAAGGCACCTCAGTCTATTAGGTCAAAGAGTGGGCAGTCGTCAGCTCGAGCTGAGTGTTTTGAGGAGGATTCTGAGTAGACTAAGTTGCTAAAACTATACTGTCATTGCTGAATGCATTAATGTTTTCAAAGGCTGAGTGATCTGAGATGGATTATCTGTCTGAGAAATCTATAGTACTTTTTAACTGGTCATCTGTGTATCTGTTTAAATTACAAGCTGTATGTCTGATTCAATGATGTATTATGCTGCATGGTTATCTGAAAAGCCAATGAACTGATATATCACTCATCTTATTCTCTGAAATTACTGAAGTAACTTACAACATAGTTGTCTGAAGGACAAAATGAACTGCCCAACTAATCATCAGACAGACCACATATACCTGGACTGCTATATGGCTTATCAGACTGTATCTCTGAATGACTGAAGTGACTTACTACACAGTTGTCTGAAGGAACTGGATGAACTGTCCAACTAAGTATCAGACAGACCATACATCTGGACTAACTGAAGTGACTTACTGCATGGAATTTTGAATGGCTGATAAACTGGATATCCTACTTAACTAATGATCTAAAAAACCATACATCTTAGCTGACTGAAGTAACTTGATACAAGCAAATTTGAAAGACTAATGAACTAGATACACTGCTTAACTGATTGTCTGAAAGCCAATATATCTTAGCTGACTGAGGTAACTTGCTGCATGATGATTGGAGAAATAAATGAACTGGATATACTGCCTAACTGATGGCCTGACAGACCATATTTCTTAGTTGACTAAAGAACTGGTAATCTTATGCAGGGGGGTCACTGAAATGACTGAGTAGCTGAATGATTATCTACCTGACAGCCTGCCAGACTGATGGGCTGAATGATTATTTACCTGACAGCCTGACAGATTGATTATCTGATTTCAGAAGTAGACCTAAAGGAAATCAGACAAATTCTGATTGACTGATTGACTGGTCGATCTTAAATGCCTGATTTCAGGCATGTAAGATGTATTCAGGCAATTCAGAATTTTTTCAGGTTTCCTGATGTAAACAGGTAGTAGTTAGATTAGTTAAATCAGTTTAGGATGGAATAGCATACATACCCAAGCTAAAACGAATGCAATCTTTTCAATGGTATGTGTGGTTGCATGGTCAATCAACCAAATATCTTCAGGTTGTGTCGGCCTTCGGATGGGCTCTGGAACAGCAATGCATGTGCCCAGCTTGGTGTCACAAAGTAGACACCGTAAGATGTGGATGATCGACGGACGTTCAAACCAATGATACCCCTGCATGACGTGCCAGAACGGGTAGCCAGACGAAGGGTCCCAGGTCGTCTGCACTTCAATACGACTACGGGACTCCGCCGAGATAGGCAAGCTCCAGTGTATGAATGATGAATACAATGCATCCTCCCGAATGACGGGATCGGAGGAGCGGAGGAGTAGGTCGACTGCCTGGTGTACCTTCACCAGGTAGGTGAAAGGGACAGTTTGAAGCTAAAAACGGATTTAGATAAGGCACAAACTGAGTTGCGCCGCGGACTCACCCCTCTAACTACCAGAAACGGGACACTGTCATGATCAGGTTCACACAATACATGTCTAAGTTCAGGAACATCACTCTGATTTGGGACTGTATAGTTTGATGAGCCGAGGTATCCCTGGGAAGTGGGAACTCACCTTGCATGCCGACCTGCTGCAGTCGGTTAATCGAGTTGTGGATGGTCGACAAGCTCATCTCGACGCGAAGGGTTAGGTTGGTATCGGCCAGCGCCCGGAGGTCCATGTGGCCGCAGAGAATATCATTGATAAGTATCAGAGAGCAGTCATGCGCGACCGTGGACCACGGGCCGGTGTCAGCATCGAGAATAGCGCGAAAGCGCACTATGTAGTGTTGTTAACTGTCAAATACATGTCAAGTAAAATGAAAACGTACGGGCTATTTGTACGGGGATCACATAGAAGGGATCTACGTCTTGTACTGTAAGGAATTCACTGGCACATTCTGAATCGAGGAGTGTGACGCTTCGGATTGATTCGATCTCTTCGTTAAGATCCACGAGAGGAGCTTCGTTCGGAAGGGTCTCGTCGAGATCCTCCATGGTGACCGCGACCGCAGAGATCGCGGGTCACGAAGGTTCGTGAACGAGCAGCACCACGCTGTGACTTCGAGTTAAATCACTGTGACGCATTACGCGTCACGTTGTGACTCTGACCAAGATGCTAACCCTAAAGCTTTCTTTGCCTAAAGTAGATGCTTGCCAGCTACTCGAGACAGACATACTCTGATAGTCCATTTATTTATTGGGACTCTCGACATGTGAGTGGAAAATACTCCGGCAAGGGATTAGAGTGACTGACAGTCGTTCAGCTATGGTCATAATCGTAACTTTTCTCTTGCGGGGTACGGTGACCCATTGGAGGTTGTGCCAACGTAAATTTCGTTCGCCATTCCACACCGAAACTGCGCTCGTCTTCCACCCCATGCAGCTTCGCCGGGCAAGACAGATGATCATAAACATGATCGACAGCTTCGAACGGTACCCATCTGAGATCATTTTGCAACGTAAGCGATCAAGTGTTAACCTTTGTTCATTCGTTCGTAACACGAATTTATTCAGGTTTATGACTTCGGTGGCGATGTCTGTGATGTATGACTATGAGCAGAGTCCCCGTCGGAATGTTCTAAGTTTCGGTCCCGGCAATTACGGTCGAGAAGGCAGTCATCGTCAATATTGTCCCTCTTGGTGAGTGAGTTTTAACGATACCGGATGGGTTTAATCAGGTTTTTATTGGGAAAATATCGAATGCTCCAGACTGGTTTCCTCGATCGTAGATCAAACATGAAGCAAAAGAGGCATACGCGTGGAGGAATAAGATGGTCAATACGTACATGTCAGCACCCTGAGTTTTGACGACAGGCCGAGGGAAGGACGCCATTGATTCGTGGGACGAAGACATCATCTTGTGCGTCATCCGTGCAAGATAATCACCAGGGACATTGTCAATTTTCTGCCATTAGATGCCCCGTCTCAGT
>JBBPPO010000427.1:0-10323 GCA_038092055.1 Leccinum glutinopallens
CAGGAAATCAGTAGGGAAATTGTTGAGTCGAGCGTCAATCAGCTTACAGTTGACCAATCGTAGAAATCGCGCATTCCAGTTGTGCGGGAGTTTGTGACTACGACCCTTGCTACGACGGTGCGACCTTGTGAACAACTGAACTAAAGGTGTGGCAGGAGATTTAGACACAGCTTATCCAAAACAGGCCTCTTAAAGTTAAAGTTATTTGACCACAGCTGGCCAAGCATACGATACCCAGCTCCCACCTCATTCAAGAATCATTCGCCTAAAAGGCAGGTAACTTCAACTTACTTAAATATGTCGAGCTCTAATTCTCCACATATACACTTCAAAAGACATGATTCAAGTTCGAAACCCAACCGTGCCGGCCTCTTGCATGGAAAGTTGCGAGCCCGCCGAGCTCTACAGTCCTCCTACTCCTTACACATCCACGACCATGCGGATGCCCGTGGAATACCAGCTCATTCCTGGTAACTGGGCTTTTGGGAATCTATTGATTGCCTCTTGCATCTCGAAGTCCGTCGCAGAGTCTTCGCAGGCCGGCGAACATGCGAAAATCAATGATACCCGTAGGCTGGAAGAATACACAGCTCATCTAATGAAGATGTCTCGCCGAATGGTCTGCGTCTTCTTGCCTTGCCTTGCCTTGCCTCGTAACAAAACACCCGATGCTGACAAAGATCACAGGGAAGACCAGTGGATCTACCACAACGGAAGTCCGTCAATGACGTACTTGCAGAGTATATGCGCGCACTTTCGGTGAAGAAACGTATGATACTTGCACTGGCTGCGACACAGGTATCTTGTGAAGAGTGCGAAGCCGAGCTCCTTGAAGCATACAGTGCAGTGGATCTGAAGCGTATTCATGGTGTCCGTTGCGATACAGCCGACCCCAAATCGGCAACTGGTAGATACTTCAACGCCGTCTCTTCCATTCGCTTTGATCCATTGGAGACGTAGGCTGTATTGGTAAGTGTCGGTTTACTTGTGCTCATACCCCATACTTACTATTTTCAAGTACGAAGCAATCACAACAATATGTTTTTCGAAGGACAACCCCTTTTTTATTTCAACTATGCCCCCTCATCAATACGTTGTTGTTAGCTTCTCCTTGTATGATCCAATGTTGTACAGAATGTTGGCGTTTTTGAGCCTTAACCATGTATGTTCTTTGACCTTTGCTATGTAGATTGGGTTGTATGTACATGTGATTGATGTAAACGTCGACTGCCACGAGATAGTGCGTGCATTCTTGGCTCGGAATTTTGGGCTCAGTTTCTTTTCTTTTTTTGGACGAGCGGTATTATTGAGCAGTAACTGGCTAGCCTAGCCTAGTCCTACTCAATACGCTAAGGTGGCAGTCTACTAGACTACCGGTCCGAGGAAAAATGCACTGACGCACTCCCCGTGGTGTGGGGACACCTCGGTCAAGCAGAGGGCCGTGGCAGCGTAATACCCACTAAAACCTCAGGGCGGGTGGCCCAGTGTGGCGGTGTGTTGCCTGACTCAGCTATAATGGGGCTCCAGGTGTGGTATGTCCGGGATGGGGCATAGGGGCGGTTGGGCAGGCGTGCTAGCCACCGGTCCATTATTTATTTTGTTCAGCCAACGGGTCGCTATGGCGGACTCGGTGAGGGCACGCCCGGCAACAACGCGCTCGCATCGAATGGCCCAGATTAGGTGGGCGGACTCGGAGATAAGGATGCGCATAAGCCGCGCCTTCCCTCGTGCGGTGTGTGTGTGTGTGTGTGGGGGGGGGGGGGTTTGGTCTGCTGGGGTGGGCGGTGTGATCGCGCCACATCCCAGTATGGTGCCCACTGGCAACGATATTGGGGCCAGGGTCCATAGGCAGGGCCACAGGGCCTTGGTAAGGTTCCAGATAATGGTGCGTTCGGGACTGGGACACTGCAGGAGGACGTGCTCGAGATCTTCCAGTGTCATTGCAGAGGGGTCAGATGGCTCAATTTCAATTGCGAATCTCGAGTGCATGCCACACCGGTGTGTTCGTCTCTTTCTAGTGGCGGGGTCGAATGTCCGAGTGCACGCTGCGAGCTCTTACGTGCAAGGTATGATCGATACCATACTCCTCCGAGTCGTACGTCTTTCCTTTCGTGTCTTCTCCCAGCATAGAACATTTACAGGCCGCGTGAACCGAGGACGGAGACGATCGTGGCGTGTAGGTCGAGACGTTTTCGGGAGTAGACACCTTGGTGGTAACGCGAGGCACCATGATCGTAACGGGCTATGTGGTGCTTTAGTCAAAGAATAGACAGGCGGGAATGAAAAAGCGCACTAAGTGCTTCATCTCTCCAATTCTTCATCAACATACCAAGTCCGTCAACAACCTTCCAGCCTCGATCAGTCGCTTTTGAGACTTTGCCTGTTCGCTACACTCGCAGCAGTTGAGATCTCGTTGCAACGGAATTATGTATGAGCTCCCGTTGTGTGATCTTTGTTGGTCTGGACTTGTTCCTATCATGATACAGTTCATGTCATTGACGGATGTCACCGGGCCGCTACGCAAACGAGTTACGTAATGTTTAATTCTCCATGTAAACAGCAACACCGTGACCGACGTTGGCTGGTATTCCTTGTGATAGTATCAGTGATAGACACCGTTCAAGACATAAGTAGTCCTCGTGCCCCTTGGCCCATAAAGCGCTGTAGAGCGCAACCTCGTCCTTGAATCTCCGCGCTATCGGAATCTTGTGGGAGAGAAGTCCGACAACTGAGCATCCGCGAGCCCGGTTGGCTTGGACAGCGCATCCTAGGTTTGCACTGTGATGTCAACAGTGAGCGCATTTGCAGATTGGACCGGGGCGTCACGCCGAGGTGATCCCGAATAACGAAACCGTGATAAGGAACGCCGTGATTGCCGGGGACCCTCTAGGGCCTTCGAATAAGCCGAGATTGACTTCGAGGACGGTCTTGAGAAGGTCCATGTCGGCACCTTGGTAGAGACCGACTTGGTGTTCCCACAGATCGATTTGAATAACTTCTGAAGAATGTATTGAGTTTGGCCAAAGTTTCTGGCGCGCGCTGACGTCAGCCCAGCCAACTTCCTCCGGTATTTCTTTGCGATCAATTGTGCGGTCACTGGACCTCTTTTTATCTTATACCGAACTTGGCGACTCAGTATCTAGAAACAGCATCCAATGAACGGCCACGGTGCATGAATCATTCAAGTTGAAACGAAGTTGTACCTACCCTGGCCGGGCTTACGTCGGGGCCAAAGTTGGTGTTATAATTCAAGTTCTGGGTTGTCCATGCCTCTAACTGCGTCAGTCGACGACGGGAAGTATATGCGGCGACCTGGTGCACCATCAACCACGCCCACCTCACTTTCCTCCTCGGCAGTCTCTGATAGCCGGTCAAGCGCCTTGCCCCACTTGACGAGCAACATCGCCAAAGCTTTGACGCCTGCCCTCGCCTCGACCTTTTCCCCCTTGTTTAGGCCCATCCAACCCGAAGCCTGCTTCGCGACATTCTCATTGTGCCGCTTTCTGTTGAAGCATGAGACCATGATAGGTCGGTGTTGCCACTAACTCGTCATAGAATAGTCAACTACCTTTGGTGTTCAAGCTGGTGATGCTAAACGGAAGAGTCGTTTGCTTTCCTCTGGCATGATCTAGCCTCCTTACCTGGATCAAAGTCGAGGCGCCCTGCCACTCTACTCGAATTGCTGTTGGGCATCTCACCATTGAAGGTATGTAACAGGCGTCCTACATCCATGGGTATAGTCGGTAAATGATCCCTTACTATTGTTATTTCTCGTTCGCGTGCAATTACTGGGAATATATTTGGTACTGAAGATCGCGACGGGTGCCACCTCTGGACGGTATACCGGGGCTCCCACAATTGCTATGAGTTTGGGATTTTCATTAATACCGGCGCCCCATCTTAACCATGTAGCACACAGAAATGACCGTCTGTTTCTGCACACCAAATGATCATGATCACCGCTATTAAAATTCTCGATTGCTGGTGACGATGAAGATCTTGGTATGCAAAGCAATTATCCCTACATCTACATAAAGGTCTCTAGTCCAATTTGTGCCCAATGTGATGGCAACCACCGCTATGACTATCATATAGGGCTACGACGGATAACTTATAATAATAATAACAAGCGCTAGACACACTTAAATGAACACACTGGATCATCCGATCATCCGACTCGGATCATCCAGATCACAGATCATTGCTACCACGCGGGCTTATGCGAAGAATGACGCGGGGACTGTTCGCGGTGGCGGGGTCGCTCCGAGTTGGGTCTGACAGGAGCCTCTGCAACTCGCAAACCAGTATCCCTCGGAAGCCTTCGCATGCATCTCTCGGGAAACGACACAAAAGCGTCCCTCACCTTTTGTTCCCATAGTATTGTTGGGTTTGAAATCGGAAATATAGGAAATTGAACTGGAAAGCAGTTGCGACGAATCAGGTTGCAATTCACTCTCGAGAGTAATTGAGCCGTTCACGAAATGCACTGAATAGGCCACGAGAATATGGAACTGTGGTGTAATATATGCGTGATCGGCGAACATCACCCCGTGGCTAGCTAGCTCCTCCAAGTTATTACCATTCCTCCATGCGGCTTTGATACCTCTCTAGAGGTGTGATGGCGGCGACAATCATAGGGACTGAGGGAGGAACCAAATTACGAATGGTTTCGTAGTGCATGCAATACACGAGGAATAGATGTCGTACTTGTTCCTTATGCGACTTGGACCATGCTTCCGACGAGCGGGCGTTCCGTGTTGTAGAGCCTCATTGACTCAAGTATATGCGTGACAACGTAGTCTCGATTCGTTATAGGAAATTCGGGTGAACACGGAAAGCAACCTATAACCGGCGCGGAAAATCCCGACACTCGCAAGCGCCTTCCTAGAACGGCTCGAGACTAGCGACAACGATGCATCGATGAATCGATGCCTTGCCAGCGAGGTGTATTCTCCCACGACCGTTCTCCCACGACGGTCCGCTGGTTACGCATTAACATTTTGCACACGAAGAACGAACCTACAACGTCTTCCGCTTCCTCGGCAGGTGCGCCATTCCTGTCTTCGTCAACGTCTGTTTCCACTTCTTTCCCTTTCTTTCCTTCCCATCCGTTTAGAGCGCCTCTATCGCACGTCGACAACCCCTGTAAGAAAACCAGGACCACGGGACGCAGAATGTGACATGCAGCATGCCTAGAAGAGGTGAGTCAACAACAGTGTTCCGACCAAATCATGCCACTACGTTGATGTCGGATCGGACATAGCAGATGCAGCGAAAATGTTCTATACATACCAGACGATATCGGGCATGAGAAGATGAGCTTAGTCCGAGATACTTCATACCGCTTCTACGAACGATATCGAGTCAGGCTCAGAAATGTCCGCCACGCAGTACACAACGATGAAGCAACCAAGCTAGTCACTGACCGATGGGTCGATCGCCGCGTAGTCATGGGTAAACTTCACTCGTGCGTGTCTCTTATCTCTCTCTCGTGCACTCTGACTAACAACTCTCCTAGCGAGCAGTACTCTCCAGACCCAGCCACGATCTTCTCAGGCGTCGTCGCCTGTGCTACCGACGTACGTCTCTCTCAACATCTCGCACACGACCTCACCCTCGCCCCAGCTTTCTGTAGGAGACTTGGAGGTCCTCTCCGCAGGTATTACTGCTCTCGGCGGTCGGTGGCGTCCCGGTCTCACTCGCGACATCACCCATCTCTTTGCCCTCCGTACTGGTAGCGACAAGGTATCCTGCCCTCGCATGCCGCTCTCACATCTCTCTCACTTGTTTATCCAGTACAACCCGGTCCTTCATTTTGCATCCCAGACCCACATGTGTATCCTCACCCCACATTGGTCGACGACGCCGTCTGTCTTGGTCGTCGTATCCCAGGACACCCTATGCATGGCCGGATCCACACATCGTGAGCCTGGTCCTCGATTTCGACAAGGACGGAGACGGCGTTCGAAGGCGAAAATCTGCCGGAGATAAAGGGGCAGAAATAGCAGACACAACGAACCAAGGCGAAACGTCCGCGTATGGACGGGCCGTTGTATTCTTCTTTCCGCATCTCTCGAGTTGAGTGACGGATCGCGTCGTGCGATTAAGCTGATATTCAGTGTGTTGGTGGTCTCGTTGTGTCCGTCGCCTAAGACGGAGACCAGGACGAGGAAGAAAAGGTAATCAACGAGTGCGGCGTGCTCGTCACACAATGGCGCAGTGGCAAATGCTATTTCAAGGTATGAAGCATAGACGGTCATGTTTCGTTCTCACAGCTCGTGCGTTATAGGCAGCGCGCGCATCTCTTCTCATCGACACACTCAGTTGGCTCTTTAGCGTGGAGTCTACTGGTACTCTCCCCTTGATTCGCTCCTATCCCACTCCAAGGGGTGGCATTCCTGATCTCATCGGTTGCGTGCGTGATACTTCGAGTGCCGCCGTCCCCTACCCTAACAAACTTTTTCAGGAAATTTTGAATTACACGGGCGCAGCACATGACTATCTGAAGCGTCTTATCACTCTCATTGGCGCCAAGTTTACACCTAGCATATACCAATCGAACAAGGTTCTCGTGACGGGTCTGCGAGTGTGGTTCCATTCGATCTTTTGTGCGCGTTAATCGGATTACCCTGTAGCCAGCCGTCACCCAAGACGACTCGGGCACTCTCGTGGTCTATCCCGGTCGTGAACCACACATGGCTTGAAGACTGCATTGTAGAGTGGCGGTAAGAGGATTTCCTTGCGTTTCGTGTGTCGTGCTGATCACACGAATCAGTGCATTCACCGTCAGAATTGAACGTTACATCGTGTATCCCACAGGCATCGACTTTGGCAAATTGTTGATGACGCGACCTGACGGAGGTATGTCTGTTCTATGGCCGAAGTGTCGGTACCGCACCGCTTCTGCCCACTCAAAGCGGGAGGCAAGGATCGACGAACAGACCAGGCTAATTTTTTTCCTCGACTCCTTTGGCATCTCCACGAACGCAAATACCTGCTACTTCGACTACTTCAACGATCGTGGTTCTGTTAACGTAGGCAATGTTCTCGCCGTTGGTCTGGGCAAGTTCCGCCAACCCCGTCTCTCGTCCGCGCGGCGAGTGCTCTGACCACGTTTTCCACTAGCTGTTGGTTTACATGGACGACCTTCGGCCTCCCAACCAATGTTACTCGCCTGGCTTTCAATTGGCATCCTGATCACCATCCTGTTTCTGGAAAACATCCAGTCTGGATATGCGGATGCTCAGAACGAACGAGCCTCGGGCTGTTGTTCTGGTTGGTCTGCATCTGTTCGTGAGACGATGCAGTGGTGACGGTGGTACGCAGAGACCCTTCATGAAGTTGAACCCGAAGTTTGTCAGTCTGGTTGGACAGGGAAGAGTATGGTCTTCTCAATAAGGTACCGCACGTTGTTTGTTTCCTCGGTTTTAGTGTAACGGAGGACACGCTCAGATCGTATGTGAACTGCATGTAATGATAGAGTCTTCGACGGATAGCGAAAACCAGTCACAAAAGGAGACTTGACTGCCTGAGACAGAGACGATATGCGAAATGTTAGCAAGAAATCGAAGATACTTATGTGCCCTGCACAAGGTGGTCGCATAAATCAAGGTAATGACTACGTAGACTATGCGAACCCGAGTACTGATTTGCACCTGTGGCGTCACGTCTGCAAGAATCGCTCGGATGATCCACCACACTCGATCTTGAACTACGCAGCCATTTACGTGACGCTTGTACGAGACTTCCTGACACATCCGATACGTCCCTCGGCGAAGCCCTGATCCGATCCTATTTCTAGTCGTGGCATATATTGTTTGTCGTGTCGTGCCTCCTGGTGCTTCCACCGTCTGTTCAGGTAGCTCCTACTAGAGCCGAGATCTTGATTGATGCGTCGACTGCCATCCAGCGGTTTACAGGATCCTAGGGACCTGTTGAGGAACACGTAAGAGCAGGAATGGGAAACAAAGCCAAGGGACAGGAACCGTATGTCCGGGGAGAATTCATTGGACAGCCGGAATTCCCACTTAGCTCTGTGAGCTAGGAGCGGAGTCACGAGGATGACCACAATGCCAGTTACTCCGTCCCCGTCGAGCCACTATTCACACGCTTAGAAGTTCGAGGCCTTGGTCCCGGTCACGGCATAATTTACTTCTCGCACTTCCGCCAACTTGAATGTACTGGTAAATGTTCAGTTTGTTTCAGGTCTCTCTGACATAGATTGGCATAGATGTCGAACCCATTGCTTCAGGATTGTATTTGCGGTCGCTCCTTCGGTGATCCAGGGGCCTTCAAGAGACACGAGAAAAATTGTCGAAGGGGGAAAAAACGCCTTTCGAATGTGCTGGCAAAGGCAAAGGAGCTTTATCAACGCAAGAAGGCCCGCATCCAAGAAACTTCGAGAGATGGTTCTCCGATGCCGGGCGACCCAGATGCCGGACTTGCGCATGGTTTGAATAGAGAAGGCTCTGCTTCCAGCCTGGTTCGTGTTGTTTTTTTACTATGCTCGCGAGATACTAACGACCGATCGGCTCTGGCATATTGTACAGGATGCAGTACAACACATTGCTGGGGGAGTTGAAGATGACGATCAAACGTCTCTCGCACAACGTCGCCCGCGTCGACTCAACCGACGCCTTCCCCTTCGTTTTAGGGACACAGTACCAGAGCCTCTGATGCCCCTACCACCCCAAGGTGTTCACAGTACCGTGCCGTCTATATCTATACCCACAGCCGCTTCGGATTCTGCGCCCGCTCCCGTTTCTGGCCCTCCTTCGACCTCTGCAACGGGGGGGTTGATCACTTCGATTCGACGCATGTTCAGAACGCAGAATAATAAATTTGGGTTATACAGAGTCTACCACGCCGAATCTATCCCATCCCACGACCCTGATGATCCGTTTTCAATCGCAAACGAATGCGTAGACGGAACTGCTCTAGAGGAGCAATGTCCGGGCGTATCAGAAAATCCTTTTCACCCTTATCCGAATCAGACCTCAATGAATCTAGGAGACTGGTATTGGAACCAGGGAGCCCAGAAGTCCAAGGAGAGTTTTCGAGAGCTTCTCAACATTGTCGGTAGCGAAAATTTTCATCCGGAAGAGGCCGCAAAAACCAATTGGCAGGCTGTAGATAAGGCGTTGGGCCAAAACCAATTTGATAACCAACCAGACTGTGGCGACTGGTTAGATGAAGATGATGGGTGGAGGCGTGCAGCAGTACCCATTTCTATACCTTTCCATAGTCGCTTCCAGCCTCCTGGGCCCCGAATCTACCACATCCAGGACTTCTACCACCGCTCGTTGACTTCAATAATCCGTGAAAGGATCTCTGATGCGTCATACTCGGCTCAATTCCATTACGAGCCTTACGAACTTCACTGGGATCCCCCGCACAAAGAGCGTCCTGTGCGAGTGTACGGCGAGCTCTACACTTCCAATGCATTTATCGAGGCTCATCAACAGCTGCAAGAGTCACCCCCCGAACCGGGATGTGACCTTCCCCGGGTCGTCACCGGTATCATGTTTTGGTCCGACTCTACTCATCTCACATCATTCGGACAGGCAAAATTGTGGCCACTGTATCTGTATTTCGGTAACGAGTCGAAATATCGACGTTGTCAACCCTCGTGTAACCTCTGTTGCCATGCCGCATACTTTCAAACGGTGTGTATTTCCATCCCTTACTGGTTTGCAGCCTAATAAAATGTTATTTGTGAAGCTCCCGGATGATTTCAAAGATTTCGTCAATCAGTTCTCTGGAGGCAATGCACCAAGCGGTTCATTTTTCACCCATTGCCACCGAGAAGCCTTTCACGGACAATGGAAAGAGCTTCTTGACAGCGAATTCTTACATGCGTATAAACATGGTATTGTCATCAAGTGCTGTGATGGGATCACCCGACGTTTCTATCCCCGAATTCTTACTTACTCAGCTGACTATCCAGAGAAGTACTGGCGAAAACTTGATCATTGATTTGCTTCACTTATTATTTCGGACAGGATCTTGATTGCATCTATCCGGAATCTAGGAAGATGTCCTTGTCCTCGTTGCTTGATCCCTCTCTCTCAGGCAAAAAATTTGGGCACAACGGACGATGTTCTTCAGCGAAAGTCACTAATCCGTACCAACACTCCAGAAAGACAGGAAAAAATTACAGCTGCCCGAAAACTAATCTATGAGCAGAACTATGCTGTCGACAATCACCTGAGGGTGTAGTAATGAATATTCACTTATGACAGCTGTCGTACAAAAGTGGAACTTCGATCGCGACACGTTTTGAAGCTTCAGCGTGTCGCTGTCACACAGCCACGCTCCGACGAG
>JBBPPO010000428.1:0-10310 GCA_038092055.1 Leccinum glutinopallens
TCAGGGTGCCCTGAGGGGCGAAGGTCGAGGGATTGTCTCCCAAGGATGATGGCCTCATTGAGGTCGATAATAACTCCAAGCTGGTCGTAACGAGTGGAGAGATAGCTTGCGACGTTGCCCAACGACGTTGATCGACCCGGGTGCCCTGACGGGCAAAGGTCGAGGGCTTGTTTCCCGAGGATGATAGCCTCAATGAGGTCCGTCATATCTCCAAGCCGCTTGTAACGATCGGAGAGACAGAGTGCGACACTGCCCAACGACGTTGATCGATCAGGGTGCCCTGAGGGGCGAAGGTCGAGGGATTGTCTCCCAAGGATGATGGCCTCATTGAGGTCGATAATATCTCCAAGCTGGTCGTAACGAGTGGAGAGATGGCTTGCGACATTGCCCAACGACGTTGATCGACCCGGGTGCCCTGACGGGCGAAGGTCGGGGCTTGTCTGCCGAGGATGATGGCCTCATTGAGGTCCGTCATATCTCCAAGCTGGTGATAACGAGTGGAGAGATAGCCTGCGACATTATTCAACGACGTTGATCGACCCGGGTGCCCTGACGGGCGAAGGTCGAGGGCTTGTCTGCCGAGGATGATGGCCTCATTGAGGTCCGCCATATCTCCAAGCCTGTTGTAACGATGGGAGAGATAGAATGCGACATTGTTCAACGACTTTGATCGATGAGGGTGTCCTTCTGGGCAAAGCTCCAGTGCCTCCCTGCAATAGATAACTGCTTCCTCAATGTCCTCCACCGCTCCTAGATGGTTGTAACGAGCCCAGAGATGACCACCAAGCTGAGTTAGTGAGTCCCATCGTTCGTCGTGACCGGATGGGCAACGGTCCAGTGCTTGGCGATCAAGGATGATTGCCTCGCTGATGTGGTCTGTCCCGTCCCCTTGCTCAAACTTGGCGAATGCTGATTTCGCCTGTGCAAGTATCTGATCGACTGAAACAGTCGCCTCTCCAATTGAGTCCCCCCTTTCTCATGCCCGGTGTGCGGAGGCTCGGACTCCTTTTTGGCTGACGTGCTAAATGTTATTTCACTGAGGCTCTTCTCGCAGACAAACAGTGAAATGAGCACCTTGTGATTCCATCTTGTTTCTCTGAAGGTTGGGACGGTAACGAGGAAGGCACTGGACAGTGGAAAGAAGAAATTGAGAATCTTGGCGCCTTCGCCGCAATGACTTGGGGCAGCCTCGTGTTTTCCGTATTCATTTCCGAGTCGTTTGCACAGCCGAAGTTAAAATCTGGCAAGGAAGGACTCCTCGCAACAAAAAACGGTATCGACAGATCGGAATCGAAAAACCACCGCCTCCACCCAGCGTCTATACGTACCCAGCAACCGCTACACGGTGATCCCCATCTTCAAAAACGCCCCAACGATCGTCATACGGATTCTCCGACGTCTTCTTCGAATGAATGGACTTGAGCGTGTTCCGGAAATGTCGCTAGATCATGTTCGGAGACGCCACCCCTTCGATTCGTTGCACGAGGGTGAGGTGATGGTGTCAATGGAGGACGTGATGAGTTCCACGAGCGAGACGATGAATTTTTGGGCCACCTGTGACGGTGTCGGAAACTCGTCAGCGTCGACAACAAAGGAGAGAAGAGATACGTACAGCAAGTGCCCCGCGATCAAAGTAATACAGATATTGATCGAGCGTGTCACAGTATATCTGAACCGTGACGATCTCCTCCGTCGCCGAATGCGCGATCCGCAACGACTTTTGCAAACATTCCAGTACGCGTTTGCTGTCCTGGTGTGGGTACTGCCGACAATCCGTCAGTCACGATTGTTAGCGCATTGGACCGATACTCACCGCCTTGGCACCCTCCCCATCCTCCTTTGCCTCCCCCTCCCCCTCTCCTTCCACCTCCACCGCCGCCTCTTGCAACAAATGACTTGCAGCATGCACCACAGTCGCCTGATGCGGCTTCTTCAACAACTTGGCCCCATGCAACGCAACCTTAACCTGTCATACCCGTCCACCTCGAACACCTTCGCGCCTTGCAACGTCCCAATGATCAACGTGATCGCAGCCGGCTCTCCGAAATCGAGTCTTGCTGCTGGAGACGAACCCAGAGCTTGTTCGTTTCCATGAAATTGATGAGTACGAACGTGATCGGGTCTTGGAGGAACATTTGGGGACTAGGCTGGGTCAGTAAACAGATGACGCAACGTGGCAACAACGTGGCGAGGGCTCACCCGGAATCGTTCCCGACTCTGACCGCTAAGATAGTGTCGTAGAAAGAGCCCGCGTACGGGGTTCACCGTTCAATACCCCTCTGCTCATTTCCATCACGATTTCATTTACAGGCGCATCAGGGATAGACGTGTACATGGACCCGACGGTGATGATGAGGTAGAGGCGAGGGACTATGTTCCCAGCGTATCGGACTAGTTCGTAGAGATCTGGACTGTGTGTGCGCGTCATAGAGGTAGTTTGAGAGACGTCGGAGGGCGTCGAAGATGGCCAGTTCCATGTGTTGCGACACCTCGAGAGAGCTGCTGCTGGACGCGTGTACTTGCAGTCATAATAGTCTATGCGTGAGAACGCTTCTGCTGTTCAGCTCTACCTTGTTTACAAGTTCATTCCATTGCGATAAAATATTGTGACTGGTGTCTGGGATCGCGCACGCCTCGCATGATGTCGCTGTTCCCCTGGCGATCGTACCACACTTCATGTCGACCTCGCCTGCTGGCTCATTCGGACTCGCGCTCACCCACCAGGCAAACTGCAGCGCCTCCATACGCCCCCCAGTGTTCATTAATCATTGGTGCCCAGGGCCCTCTCGCTCGCTCAGCGCATGGGCATCGAGCCCAGTGCTGAAGTTGCGCGCACCCCATCGCCTGCAACCTTGACGCGTTCGACGCGCCGCCGTTTTCCCGCGCCCTTCACACCAGTACGCGCTCGCGCGTCGCATCGACGAGGCCCAATACGGTCCCCAGACGTTCAAAAATTTAAAACAAACCGCGAGCCCTCTCGCCCACCCAGTGCACCAGCATCGATCCGAGCGCTGAAACTGCGCGCACGATCGACACCGTCGCCGCCCCTTCCTCAGTCTCAACTCGCCCGCCGAAACGGCCGTCAACTTCGTCGTAAGCCACGGAAATTGTAATGCGAGAGATCATCCTACCAGGTAAACAAGGTTCCTACCAGCGACGCGCGGTGTTTGCCGATTGATCGTTGTCAGCGGGATATACCACGTCTCGAGTCGTCAGAACCGTCTTCCAGTTTCAGGTCGAAGTTACGACCAAGTTAGCAATCACGACTGTTGGCAGTGGCTCATTGGTCCAGCATCATTGCGTGGGCAATGTTCGACGCAGTTCCAAGTTGATCAACGGTAACCCTAAGTTTTCTTAATCCAATGATCAATACCTGACATGCAAAATGCCGAGAATACTAATAGTATCTCAAGTATCGTCCGCGCCGAGACTCTGGAGTCCAAAAAAAGGACATTTCTAAGCCGTATAATGCATCGAAAAAAAGAATCAAGTGATGTCTGGTATCTTCAAAGGATTCCCAAATGATTGCGCTCTATTTCCAGATTCCTCGGGGCTCATACTAAAGATAAGTGAGCTAGGTACATGGTTAGCAGATAGATAGTGACGAGTGTCAATACTTATATGCATATGCAACGGAACTGTCCGGAACGGTGTGGGAATAGAGTACCGGTAAAGGAAAGCTAGTTGTAGTGTAATGAATGTAAGGTATCTCAACACATACTTCTTAGAATTTAGTGCTTCGACACAGAAAGGATATCCTCGAGTGAAATGGATGACCTGTCACACATTCCGCGGAAAATTCCGTCCTCAATGCTGAACAGGTTTACCGGGGTGTCGAATTCCTATAATCATGTCTCAGCAGACGCTTCAAGGTAGAGAAAAAAAGGAATACACACAGCGATTATACCAGCGTCGAGAACACAGATGCGGTCGTACGATATGATTGTGCGCAAACGATCTGCATAGTGGTCAACAAAAGTAAAAGAGGATCGAGCGAAGAAAAACGTACGAGCGATGCACAGAATTGTACGCTCCTTGAACTCGATTGCGATCGTATCTTGTATCTTTCTGTCGGTCTCATAATCTACGGATGCTACATGGAACTTGAGCTTTTGCATCGGAATCATGTAACAACACAGCAGTATCATACCCGTTGCTTCATCCAGGATGAGAATTTTAGCTTCATGGACCAGAGCTCGTGCCAAGGATACCAATGATCGCTGCACAATTATCAATAACGAGCAGAAAGAAAGAAAGAAAGAAAGAACTCTACCTGACCGACTGACAGGTTGCTACCCTCACAATCAATTGGAGTATCTAGGTCAAAACGACTGGTGGTCTGCTCGCTTTCGGTGATTGTGATAGGCGAAGGGGGCTGTGTCTCGTCTGTGTCGACAAGGTATGCCCGCTTGAGGGCATCCCAGAGTCGAGAATCGTCGTACAAATCAAATGGGTCTAAATTAGACCTGAGAGTACCAGAGACTAAGAAACCCATTAGCCCAGTGACATTAGAATGAGTCGGATGACTTCACAAAGGAACTGAAGCAGTGGTCAGTCTTGTATCATTGTCTCCTAGTGTAACGCTTACAGCATCCTGTGGAATGATCGCAAGCCCCTTTCTCAGCTGTTCTAGTCCAACGGTCGAGATATCAACACCATCAATCTGTATGCTTCCCGATGAAAGTTCTACGAGTCGATATAGAGCAGTCATAATTGATGATTTTCCCGCTCCAGTTCTACAATCATCGTCAACAAAAGGAAGTCACGGTGCAGGGGATAAATAGGCACCTGCCAACAATTCCAACCTTCTCCCCTGGCGAGATTTTCATACTCAGACCTTTAAGCACAGGAGGTAACTCAAGTCGATACTTCATGAAAACATCTTTCATGACAATTCGACCTTCTGAGGGCCACGAAGGAGGAGTTGCACTAGACTCGACGCGATGTGAAGCTTCTTTTTCGACCTCGTTGGCATAATGGACAATTCGTTCCACAGAGTTCATATTGTTCTCCACCTCCGCAACCTGACGAATCATGACTCCAAAACTCTCGAATGACATGTTAGCCCCATCGAGGAGTCGAATGAAATTCATTTGGTGGGCATACCTGTTGCACCGACAGAATATATGATAGAACCACTCCGGTCTGTTCTGGCGATATATTGAAGCGAGTACCAACGGTCATAATGGCAACTGCAAACGTAAGGATCGCTCCGAGGAAGTCCAAGCGGATAGCGAGCCAGCGCTAATCAGACAAATGAGCTATTGTATCATAACCACTAGAAAGCGGTTTCGCCACCTGATTTGTGATCGTCAACCAATATGCACTGGGAATCCGGTCAGAGTGCGTAACAATATATGCTTCGCCCATTATAGTAACTCACCGATTCTCGACGTCAACGAGTGCCACGTTCTCTCTCTTGAATCTATCTGTTTCTCCATATGCAGAAATCGTTGTCAATCCTGACAACGACTCGGAAAAGTGCGCATACAGAGAGCCTCGGAGGATAGCATCTGAGATTGATCAATAGGTGCATAAACCGATAAAATAAAGTTCGAGTGCATACGTACCGAGCCGCTGTGATGGAATCAGCGTCAAGAAGGTGTGCTATATGGAAGACATACCTTGAGTTCTCTTGCGCTTGCCCGGTAGAAGTAGGAAACAAAAAAATAGCAAGCCAAGATGAAGAACATGACCAATGAAAACCAAGGCAAGACAATTGAGATAAGAATGATAGCGCCGAATATGTTGGAAGCAGTTGCATTTAGCATGCGCACTGAATCGCTGATTAAATTATCCATAGTGTCTATGTCTGCAGCATAACTGAGCAAAGAGAAGCATCGTGAAACTCTTTGGGCATACCTTTGGCAAAGCGATTCATGATGCGGCCAAGAGGCTGTAAGTTGTAAAGGATGAGCACGGCGTCTACGGATGCAACACTGACACTCTTAACTCACTGTTGTCTCGAAAAAGCTCATAGGAGCATGCAGGACACGGACAATGGCTTGCTGAGATGGTTGATAGTACTCAGCAACATTGTCAGCAAGCATTGCGCAAACTCACATCATGCAATTCTCGCGACGCAAGGTAAGCGAGCATTGCAAAGGAGGTCCCCACGAAGAAGGTTGAAATGGATTGTGAGACGCCAAAAGCAGCATATACACCCATCTACAAGACTGGTCTGAGACAGTACAGACAGACAGAACCAGTGACATACATAAAAGCCTTGAGGATAATCCCACTTCCGTTCCTCCCAGTAGACGAGCCTGGTATGTCGGAATGAGGACCCAATGAACAAGCAATCGACAAGAAACAAGATCAGCATACCAATATGATGCCATGACGTTGCAACCTTGCATCATGCAAAGAGACAGCAATAGAATCGGTACAAGCAGTCTGCCATTCCCAGCCAAAACGTATTGCTTGTAAACTTTCACTGCGATGGCGCCGGTATTCCGCTCTTCTGCTTGCATCATTGTTTTGCCCTTGATATCGATCTTTTCCTCCTTCGTGTCGCGAACTGCTTCAATCTCATTCCCAGAGTTCTGGTCCCTCTTGTCTTCCTTCGAGCCAAATTCTTCCATGAACTTGCAAAACGAGCCATCATTCGCCATTAGTGCGTCGAAGGTACCATGTTCAGCGACCTTGCCATCGGCCAATGCATAGATGTAGTCGACTTCGCGTAGGAAGTGCAATGCATGGGTAACGAGAATCCGAGTTTTTCCATCTGTAGCATTCTTGAGGACGTTCGAGAATACTGCCTTCCCAACATGGGCGTCAAGTGCAGAGAGGGGATCCTAACAATGGGCCAATGTCAATACTCTTAACACCAATCCATTATTTTTAAAAAGAAGACGAACGTCGAAGATGATGATGTCCGAGTTACAGTATATAGCCCGGCAGATATTGACTCGTTGTTTCTGACCACCGGAAAGGGAAACCCCTTTCTCGCCGACCTCGGTCAGGTCGTAGCTAGGGAGCATCCGCAGATCTGGTTCCAGACAAGAGTCACCGACAGCTTTCCAGTATCTTTTCTCCTCAAAAGGCCGTCCGAAACAGATATTATCTCGAATCGTCGCATTCTAAAGCAAAATATGTCAACACACCATGATGGTAATCTGAAGAAAAACACACACACCTGGATCCAGGCGGTCTGAGCACAGTAAGCAACGGAACCGCCGAATTCGACAGTACCAGCAACCCGTCTCATCTCACCAATGATACCCTGAAGTAGAGACGTTTTACCCGCCCCCACTGCCCCTACGAAGGCCACGAGCTGACCACGAGGAATAGTCACATGAATACCCTGAAGTCTGAAGACCTTGTATTCATCAACTGATCGCACTGTTGGAACTGGAGTCGGTTTCGACTTTCCACTCCTGTTGAATGCTCCCTTCTGACCATTAATGATCTTTGGACCCCCGGATTTTGGAGGAGGACACTCCCAAGTAAAGTCTGCATTATCTATCTTGACTGCAACATCTAAATTCTTGTTGATTGGCAAGATCCTGTCCAACGTTTCGGCCTCGAAAACGTCATAAAGACGTTTGCATGCAGTGGCAGCGTCTGCAATGGAACTTAATGAAATAGCTACATGGCGGAACAAGTTAGTAGGATTCACAGAAAGTAGCAAGGTCACACACGAAGGAACATGAGGGGCAACCTGACGAGCTGGAAGAGGGTGAGAGAAGAAAAAATATTTGCGGCGGACAATGAATGGCCCGTCAACGAGTAGGTGACGAACGCGAGCACGCTGGCTAGCACAGGCATGGAGTATGCAAGCGCATGCTGGGCAGCTCGAAGGACAAGTAAATTTCGTACGTGTCTGAAAGAGAATCTTAGCGTGAGTAATCAGCGGATAGAAAGTATCATACCCCATTTCAAGTTGGCGATATTCAGCAACTCGCTTCAAAAAGGGCATCTCCCACGCAAAGAACTTGATCACTCTTATCCCGCTCAGCATTTCCTGGATTAACTTGGAACGCTTGTCTGTCCAGACCATGCTCTTGATCCTCACGCGGAAGAAACGCTTCATTACCACCATATTCGCCGGTATTACAGCGACGAGGAGTGCAAATCCGGCTAGCGCGCTCGGACCGAGGTTGATGAGAAGAAGGGTGAGACAGATAGAAAGTTGAATGGGTGCAGTCCAAGACATATGGAAATAACCCATACAGAAGTCGATCCGGGACACGTCGGTAGAGATGTGGTTTACCAGTCTGCCATTTGTCATTTCTACGCGAGCACGCGGAGACAATGACAGCGCTCGAGAGTAGATTGCGGTGATGAGACCACCCCGCAAGAGAACCCCGCAGGCCATACTGCGATAAAAGAAATGTTGTGTGCACCACGATGTAATGAACTGTAGAACAAGGAGAGCGAAACAGAGTCCGATACCGGTTCCGACCGGTGGAATGGGTTTACCCGCGATGTGAGCAGCATGTGACTCGGTGGCAAAGCTGATGATTGCCTACCTCAAAGATGAATACATTGTATATGGTCGGAAATGGGAGCTCAAACCTTTACAACGAGTGGGCCGGTGATTTGCGCAGTGTCGCCCATGACCTTCAATATTCCAGCGGACCAAAGGAGCCATTTCACGCTGTCATTCATGGCAAGAACAAGACTAGCTCTGCGTTTGCCGTCATTTTCCCTCCAGGCCTTCTCCCGTTCTGCGCGGACGCCGCGAACTGTCCACCATAATCCCTTGAGGCCAGGACTGACGTCACCTTTTGCCAGTCGTTCGTTATATGCCTCCGCCTCTTTGCGCCGGCGTTCAAAGGACGTGAGAATGGCGTTGGCAATCCGGGTTGACGAGCGATCATCCTGGAGTCTGTACAGGTCTGAAGCCTCGAGAGGCCGAGCATAACCCAGTGATAACACAGGAGTCATCCAGGAAAACCACAAGCGACTAGCAAAACTGGCCGACGCTTCTGGAGTAAGCATTGCGTCATGGATGGAGGCCTTGGGAGGAGGAGGGTTGGGATCCTTTATGGAGAAAAACCTAGAGTATGATTAGTGGACCGAGGGTGATGCAAAGCAATGATTCGTGAGACCTTTGGAAGTTGGCAATGGCCGACCTTGAGGGTGCATCCAACTTGCTCACGCCATGCCCGTTTGGCGCATTTGTGGAGCCCGACTCAAATTTGTCTTCTGGACGATCCGACATGGCAGAATAAAGTCAGAAAACAACGGAGCAGGGGAGAGGGTACTAGTCTGAGGAGCCGAGCCGAATCCCGAATATATACTCAATCCCCATTTTTTTTCTAGTACGAGAAGGCATATTGCTTGCCATACCGTGACAGCCCCAGGGATCTGAGAGTCCGACTTGCTCGCACATACCGGCTACTAATCAGTATTTAGACTGGAGACCAGTGTAATCAGTATGATATGGCCTTATCTTTGCCGCCCACGTACCGCCATAAGTGTTCGCCGTCTGAGAATTGAGCCTAGTATCATGATACTACGTCACTCGAATCCTTCTCGGATGGCGGAGACGTGACGGACCCTATATAAACAATAATGATTTTACGGATTTGAATTTGGACAAGAAAGGAAACAGTTTGGATTTGGATTTGGACGAAAAAGACAAACGCTTCGACTCTTCGTTGTGGGAAAAGTTTCTTCCACTTCCGGGACGGTGCCCTCAAGGTCCGTCTCGACGAGGCTATATCAGACTACATTGGCACTAGAAAAGGGCTGGCATCGCCGGCTCAGGACCTTCAAATCTGCACCACCAACAGCTGGATCACACTCTCGCTGTTGTTTTACAAGTTTTGATTGGCTGGTGACAGTCCAGAGTTGACAATCAGTCAACCCCAGTGAGAAATGACAAGTGGGAAATCGAGGCACAGCCATGGAGGTGCACTAAATAGATGCGAGTTTGTATGCATAGTAAACGGCAGGACTTATACACGATTTACCTACCCGCGTGACCTGAAATAGACGCATATAATTCTCGTGTTCTCCATTGATCTCCATAGGATCTTTGTAGGCCTGCCCGACACACCTGAGTACATCCATATCGACTCCTGTATACTCAATCACTTTCCATAGATCTACTTTCCCCCTGTCCCTGTACACTGAAATCTATGCTAGTTTACTGAAATCCGTGTCATTCGACAGACCCATATCTAGGTTTTCTACTCGTACATCTACTACCCGGTTTTACACCGCCTCTGTCAGACTGTCACCTACTCGTAACTTGTCTCGTCTACTCGCTTCTACTCCCTGGTATCCATCTTCTACCCCGCTCCCTTCTCGTATCCCGGAGTCATTCGGAGTCGTTCCTAATAGTATAGGGTGCCTTT
>JBBPPO010000429.1:0-10302 GCA_038092055.1 Leccinum glutinopallens
TAAACGCGTTCGGAAGGACCATGCGCCCCGATGGACGTGGGACCGCAGACGCAGCTCGAAGTTTGTGTTGCTCGTCGTTCTTGTTGAACTCTACCGCGCATCGAGTTCCGTACGTAAACTTGGCAACGCGCGCAGAAACCCTGTGGTCAAGGTAAAAGGCGATCGCGCCGTCCGCGACAGCCTTGTTGCTATCCGATATTCGAGAATCAATGTCACAGTGAAAACCGAGTCGGTCTCGAAAATAGCTTACGTATGGCTGTCTGGGCGACAGAAATTGACGTTCAATGGTTCGATGTGTTCTTTAAGCCTCGCAAAGAGCCAGTCGCTCGCGGCAAAGCCCCCGACGAGGAAGATGGACTGACGATCGTTAGTATCGGGGTATCTCGGGCGAGGGTAGACATACATTGATTGGTTGCGTTGCCAGCCTTCGCTGATTTTCCACAGCTGCGACAATCGCTGTTACAGAGGGTTCGAAGAGGGTTGCGACATCGTCTCTGAATTGCAGACATCGTGAATAGGCGAGCGACTGACAGAACACAAGTATTTCTTACCCCGGAATCTTCAACTGCCCAGACTTGATGTTGAACGCAAGGTCGCGGTCCTTGACAGTTCCGAAACGAATGTAAGATGGCTCAGTAGGATTGCTGAAACGGAGCTTCGTCGTCTTGTCAAACTCGCTCGTCATTTGAGCAACATCTTCCTCGGTCCCAAATTTGGAACCTGCTAGCTTCTCTGCAAGGATACGATTGTTAAAGAAGATCTAAAAGGCATAATTTCATTCGCTTACCTGTGAGGAACTGCTTAGCGCGCCTTGTGACGAATACTGCGCCTTGAAGGCGACCTACAATCCAGTTCGTTAGTACCAACAATCCAATCCAATCTTTATGTAACTTACATTCTGGAGGAGCAATTTCTTGCAACGTCATAGGCGACGTTGTCATGTAGTAGGAACTGACGTCAACGGTTCCACCTCCAGCGTCGATAACCATGATCCCTTGGTCTTCCTAGAAAAGATAATTACAGCCACTCGAGTTGAACGCGAGCTGCTCGGACACTACCTTGAATGAACCAGCTGTCTTCTCGGTACTGAGGCAGTAGTGCAGACTCGCTTCGCCTTCGGTAACTAGGTGGATCCGAGACTGCCCTTCGGGACAATCGGGAACCAAGCCTGCAAGGACCGCTGCCCGTCGTATCTGCATTTGTTGCGGACCTTCCCATCCGTTTGGATGACTGAGAACGAAATCAATATTGTCCTCAAACGAAGTCCACATGTCACGCCCGCTCGCATGCGTTTCTTGGAAGTAGGTCCTTGTACATTCAAAGAGATACTGCATGAAATCAGCCAATACTTGGGTGGCGGTCCTGTTGGGCGGAAGAGGTGGGATGTCTTCGTCGCTAACGTGATCGTTGGGCATGTTTCTAGGTCTGAGATGGAGTTTCCACCTAGTGCCACGATGTTCAATGGGACCGGCTGCTCGACAGACTACGACACTCACCACTCAAGTTTGTCCCATTGCTCATCTTCCGCTCTCTCTATGATACTCTCCAGAGTGGCCTCGCCACCGAACGCACGAGGAACACTTTCCTGATCGTAATATACAATGGACGGTATCTTGGAGCTTCCGCCGACGTTATCTGTGGCAGGGAAGCTATCCACACAATGAAAAATCATGAATGCTGGAAAAATGTATTGACGCTCACCGGTTAACGCCAAAGACGACTGGTGGTTCGCCTGGGTCGAGAATGCTATAGGAGACCCCGCTGTATGTCGTGCCCACATCGAAAGCCAAAACGAGCTTCCGAGCAGGTCCTTGGTATGGCTGTCGCTCTGGCATGGGTTGGTAGTGCGTGAATTTCGGGTTGACGATTCAGTCCAGTTTGAGTGTATGAGAATGAGAAGTCGAGTTGCAACGGAAGCTGTGGCCACAAGGGCGCACCCAGTATTACCCAAGCAAGCCTTGCGCCACGGCAGGATTAGGCGAGGCGCCTGGCGCGCACACAGGAGGCTTGATCGGGCCTAGACTCCATGAGGTTTCCGCGATTCGCTTGCGTTTCCTGTGGTTGCGTACGTATACATGGAACGAGGCGCAAATGTGAAGGGATGTTCGCTTGGAAGAATCCGCACTCCACTATCACATCGAATCGCGCCACTTCCGAGTCCCTTGCGGCCCATCATGATCACGGAGAAGAAAAGATAGCAGGGTCGCATGCCGAAAAAGAGATGATCTGCAAGAGTCTGAGACAAGCATAAAACGTGCCCGTAGTCCCTATGACTCGGACGTCCAATAGACAAATCGCATTTGCGCCGCGATGGAAAGTGCAGCAGAATGGAAATGCCGAAAAATCGATAAAGTACATACATAACGAAGTTGGAACTGGAAACATATAACTATCGATCAATACAGGAACCATGTATCCAATGTGAAAGTACTCCCAGGCACTGATATATTGGTATGTAGTAGCGTGATCTCAGATATGAGGAATAACCTCTGCCCATGGGATCGCTTTGTACGCAGTAGGAGGAAGATCACGTAGTGTAGAAATCATGAGAATCACTAACAATATTCGACTCACTGTATATGTGAATGCAATCCCAAGAAATACAATCTTGGTGAAGTACGACACGAATAACTTCAACTTGCGGCCAAGCGGCAACTTTCTGACAGCCGCTATAAGAGTCATGCACACGGGCGCAGACACGAGAACAACTGTGCAGTAGCGCCATGTAGCTCGTTCGAGGACCGATGGGAAACCAAAGTTCCACGCAGCCAGGTGGATAAGCCCAAAAGTAAACGTGACGGACGAACCAATCACGAAAAATGTGATGGACGGGTTTCTTCCTTCAAGCTCACGAGAGTTGAAGTAGTCAATATCGTCTCCGCCGAATGTCTCTACTCGATCAGTGCTGTTTCCCTTTGAACCTTGAAGCCTTCGAACAACGTAACGAACAGGTGCCATTGCGAGTTCTTGATCACCGCCTTGATCCGTGCTGAGAGTCCAACTCTTAGTATCACTGGTACGTTATTAAACCAGGAAGACAAAACGTACTTGTCGGTGTGAAGGTCTCCAGGTGGCGTCACAGAACCCTTCCATTCAACCCGTCGAGGATGTTGAACGTTCAAGGGCTTATTCCACCAGCAAATATATGTGACGAGGCAAAGCACGCAAAATGCTAGTGTGCCGATCTCGAGTGGTGTTGTAGCGATCTTATCCATGCGCCGCGCAACTAGCTGTATGACGAACCAAGTGACTTGTAGGATAACCAGTCCCTTCGAAATCACGTTTCCTTTGCTGCAGTCTTCGATTTCGATTTTCGTGAGTTTAACTGGTTCAATATGACCATCCTTGAGGGACTGCAACAGATTACGTGGTGTGATCGTTGAGAACGGCTTGCCGTTGTGGTAGACCATAAATCCACCCATATATGCGTAGAAGCTGTGAGAATCCGTCCATGATTCATCTCCGTGAAAAAGGGGTTATTACTAGCATGCACCCCAGATTCTTCTGGATTCGTACCTTCTTCAGTCATGAAAAACCATGATTCTATCCGAGTTTGAGTTTTCATCTTCTCTATACACAGATCTGTGAGCAGGCCAAGGAAAATTTGGTGCAAGATTTATTTTACCTTTTCCAGTGGTTTCTTGGGTCACAGAAGATACGGTACCTCCAACGTCGCGAGTACTTGAAGCGGAACCAGGACTTCTATCGTTCGCTAGAAATATCTCAACTATCCCGAAAACGAAGCATTAGCGCAGAGCTGACGTTTGAAATATAAACCATAAACCATACCTTCGGAGGAACGTTTCTCGTCTGCTATCCATTTCTTCATTTCCGTGGTAAAGTAGCGGGCACTGACCCGTTGACGCGCAGCCCAGACGACGATGAGCTCAGGTACGGCTATACCCAGCATGATCGTCCAGACCACTCTGATGATGAGTCGCAGTTGGCGATCATACGGGCTCGGGACATTGTGATGTACAGCAGTGTAAACGCAGGCAAATATGGTAAGAAAGCAAGTGGAGACTATTGTCCACAGGGAGCGACAAGAAATGGGGCATGGTGGGATATTGAATACTATTGTCCGCGCTGTCTCGTTCAGAGCCAGAGGGTTGTACGGTGTCATACTGTGTGTGTGGGGAATGCATCCTGCGCACTGGCATCATATAGTATTTGAACGAGTAAGGTGGTTGACGCTGTATTGCAAATTGTTAGAATATTCATTTCTCTTCCTGTGTATACTTATCACCTTTTCACACCCTGGCCTGCTTCACTTGTTGCTTCGTACGATTTCCGAAGCTTGGAATGGCAGGAGAGCATTGTGTCGGCTACTTCCGGCACGCCAAAGTTACTCGTTGTCACACCTGGGACACGACCAAAAATGTAGCTACAAAATAGTGTACACATACGGTTTATCAAATTGAATCTAGGTGCAAGAATATGATAGCATAAATATTGTAAAACATTTGAAGAAAAAATAATTGACTATATTGGGCAGCATAGCCGGACTATGTTGGCAAACAGATTTAAAATATATATTGTAACTATGCAGAGTCAGAGGACATCTGTGAAATGGATTTTCCAAATGTCCAAGTGACCGAGTCTCCAATGCGCCATCACATGACATCACGAGATCCCACCAATGTTTAAGCGGAGATTGAACTTTATTCAACCAGGCACGTCAGCCTCCCGCCTTGCCCCGCCATCGCGACGCTTTGTTACTAATCAGCGATCCATTTCTTCCGTCAGCATTCCCTTCCATCCCGCCCATCCTGTCTCGATCTGGCTGCCTACTGCTGGCCGTACTGTGGCAGCATTCTCTTCAATCGCGCCCATCCTGTCTGGTATTTCTTGCCACCCGCCTGATCAAATCGAAGCAATGGCAATCGCTCATTGGCCACCGCCGTCCCCCGAACATATAAAAGGGATGATCCCCGCATTCCTCTCCTTCGTCTCTCCTTGTCATCCCCGTATCAAGTACGCAATGTATGTCCACGTCCTTTGTCTTTCAAGGTACGTCATTTTTGTCCCGCCGCTCAACATTGTGTCATCGTCTCTCAATTGACTCTACAGTTGGATCGCTCACGCTCACTACTTTCTTGCCAATTCCATCCTAGTCCTCGCCCTCATCAACCCCTTTTCTATTTCTACTATGCCTTTCATCCCGCCCCCATATGCTCCTTTCCGGCGCTGTGAATGTGGTGCCGAGGTTCCGTTGCGCATTGTTGGGTCGAGCAACCTCAACAACGCCGGCCGACCCTACTACTCGGTGAGTCCTCTTTTGTACGGGTCACTGCCACCTTCAGTTCATGCTGTGCCGCTAGTGCACACAATGTAACAAGTGGTATCGTTGGGGTGATGGTTTGGGCTCACGGCGAAACTCGCCGGTGACTTCGCCTGCAACCAATCAGGGTGAGTGATTTGATCGATGCTACTAGCCGGCGTCTGACACCGACATGATACTCATTTGTGATAGGGAGTTTTCAGCCCGCGGTGGTCCCACAGCCTTCCAATGGCGGGTGCCTTCAAGTTCAGACAGACGAGAGCTGTCGCTACACGAAGTGTACGGTGACTAGGGTGGGCCGCCAGTGCCAACGACGCATGTGCCGAAAGCATTGTCGTACTTCCGGAGGCTGCATGGCTGGCGGCCACACTTCTGCCGCTCACCCGAGCCCTCACCCGACATTCTCTGAGACACCAATTCCTACTACTACGGCGTTTACACCAAGGGTGGCGGGACCCCTCCCCTCCCCGATCGACCCTTTCCCGCGTCACACTTCGCCCGTCACCTCCTCCGTCAACCATACTATCTCTTTTTCTACCTCGATGTCCAACATCGACCCTTCCCTGCGTCCCGCTACTTCATCAATCAACACTGCCACCGGCTCCTCCACCTCAATGTCGGATATTGACCCTTCTCTCCGTCCTGCTCTTCCTGCCAGCTCCTCCTCAGGTTCTACCTCAATGTTTAGCTTTGATTCTTCCCCACGCCTGCATCCCACCTCGATTGACAGCGCTGGTTCCTCTACCTCAATGTCCAGTATCGAGTCGTCTCTCCCCGCCTCTCCTAGACCGCGTGTCGTTATGGCTGATCCGTCCATCAAATTCCGTCATACCTCCCAGCTGCGGCCAATATTCACGGAACACGTCGCGAATGTTCACGAGCAGGCTGAGAAGAAGCGCCAGCGTGATCAAGCGGCAGTCCAACGGAAGAAAAAGATGTGCGAGCGTGTTGTCGCATTCGGTTTCTTTGAGGTATGTATCTTCGTGCGCAGGTCTTCTGGTGCTTATTTCACTTGCTGACCGTGCTGCCAACAGAATGACACGAAACCTACCATCGCCGACTTCCAAGACGGCTTCGAATACCCGTTCTTCCAGCTCACACGCTCGGTACTCGATGACCTTGAGCTTGTTCAGCCAGAAGATCGATTGCCGCCGGTGGTCCATTACTTTGATCCAGCTCTTGATGACTGGATCAAGATGAAGGTTGATAGTACGGTCGAGATGACAAAATCCTCTCAGAAGCTTTTTTTCAAGCGCACGAACATCACCGCATACCCCGACTTTGATCGTCTCTTCCACACTGCCGCTACCTCCAACGTTCCTCATGCACGCACATCAGTCTCCGAAGAACGTGCGTACGTAAAGCAGACTAATAAGGCCATGAAGGCACGAGGGCTGGATGCGCTCGATGAACTCTTGGAGTTCACGTCTGACGAAGATGCCGAGGATATGCCTTCGCGTTCCCCACAGAAACGGCGCAAGTCGACACTCCCCGACCTTGGTTGGTATAAATCTTCATCCTCGTACAATTGCTCACTTCTTTTTCTTTTTCTTCCCAGATGACTCGGATGTCGTCTCTCTGCATGACTCAGATGATGACAGCACCAACAATGCCTCCACAACATCAACCAAGGCACGTCTCATACCCGGTCTCGATCCTGAGCAAGCCAAGTTCCCCACGAGTTTTTATGTAGTCGACGTTCACGCAAGCTACCTCTTCATGCCAAGGGACAAGCTGCCGTTGGAGAAGCAATTCACGCAGTTCTTCGGCGTCCCCTGGAAACCCTCAACATATTATGACCACAAGAAAAAGTGGTATAAGGTGCCGCGTGATGCGAGAGACCGCGCGGTGGCTGCGGGTCACTCCGATGATGGACGCTATAGTGTATTTATGAAGGCACATCCAGCCAAAGGTGCCTGAAAGGTGCACTGCCAGTGGGTGGTAGTAGGTACAGCAGAAGCTTCGGGATATGTAGATTTGTGTAGTTCTCTTACTGTCCTTTTCTCATTCATGTCGAATATGTACACACATTGATCAGAGACCCCTCCTCATTGCCAGAGACACCCGGACGTCCTCTCGCCGGACAAGTAGTAGTGTACGATGGAGGCCGGCGGTGTCTGGCGTTGTTGTTGTTGCCCGGTCACCGGCAGACTCCCCTACTAGTACTTGTACGCTCGCCGCAGTCACCGGCGGACTCGTGTTGTCATACACTCGCGGTCACCGCCGGACTCCCCCAGAGTCATTGCACGTTCACGGTCACCGCCAGACTCTCACAGTATAAGTGTGGGTCATCTTGTACATGTCAATGTCATGGTAGAGTACAAATAACTACATAGTATCGCAGACCCCTGCCATACCCTCGCGTATGCTGGCAGACTCCTCCGTCATTGAACGCTGCCGCCGTCTACCAGCAGACTCCGAGTCCGTGTCTCTCCACCATTGCTTCCCTACGTTGCTATTGTCGTTATCATTGTTTTGTTGTCATTGTCGCGTCGTAGCTCGTCGTTGGCATTGTTACCGATGTTGCAGACTCGAGAAGCCCTGAAATAATTGGTGAGCGACTTGAGATAACGCCGGTGAAATAAATGACAAACAATACAGGGACTTTCGAAGACGCTGCCTGCTCGGGGTACAGTCGCCAATCGCTACAGCAACGATGACGATGAAAGCACGCACATCATGAGTGCATGGCAGCCCTTCCCTAGCCCTGGAAATAGGGTCTCCTTTGACTGCGCCGAATCGCCTCGCACACAGACGTCGAACTCTGGATTTTTGCGGGTGAGAGGCGGACGTGCACATTACGACTCTTGAGAGCGACGAGGGCCTGTTCAACGTTGGTGAGATGATGACAACACAGTCAAAGTGAAACGCACGACGCGAACATCAGTCGGGTGGGACATGATGGCAAAAGACACATTCATCGCTTTGCACTCGGTGAGAGGCGGACGTGCACATTACAACTCTTGAGAGCGACGAGGGCCTGTTCAACGTCGGTGAGATTGATGACAACACAGTAGAAGTGAAACGCATGACGGCGATTCGGACGACGCGAACATCAGTCGGGTGGGACATGATGGCAAAAGACACGTTCATGCTTTGCACTCGTCTGACATTCTTCATAAACTGGAAGCTGAGGCGGGAGAACGAATTCGATCTCAACTACCACTGTGGAGGATTCGGACGGCGCTGCATCCGATTCAGCAGACCGTCGCTGTTGCGTGTGAGGGCGGGGGAGGGTGATGAGGAATCTGAGTGGGAGTCAGCTGTGACGTGTGACGTGTGACTGGATGAGGTGACACGCTGTGGGAAACGAGAAGCCTCACTGGCTGCATACTACCGCGACCTGGGCAGGGAGGCTCCGAGAAGCGACGCGACCGTCCGTCGTTGAGCACCCTGCCTGGTGACCAGTGTGGCAGGGCGAGACAACACAAGGGTGTACCGTGCACAAGGCTACCTGCTAAATGATGTCAAAGTTGACCAGACCTGCTGCTATGACATAGTAATAGGTGATGAATTATCTAGCTCGCTGGCGGACTCCGCCATTGCACGCCGGCAGTTCAAGTTGCCATATGCTTGCGGTCACCGGCGGATTCCGGACGTCCTCTCGCCGGACAAGTAGTAGCGTACGATGGAGGCTGGCGGTGTCTGGCGTTGTTGTTGCACGGTCGCCGGCAGACTCCCCTACTAGTAGTACTTCAAGTACGCTTGCCGCGGTCACCGGCGGACTCCCCCAGAGTCATTGCACGTTCACGGTCACCGCCGGACTCTCACAGCCTAAGTGCGGGTCATCTTGTACATGTCAATGTCATGGTAGAGTACAAATCAAATAACTACTACATACTAGTATCACAGACAAAATGACTCGGAGCGAGGAACTTACAACTGCATGAATGATTACGCCCTCACACCCGGGGGACAGCTTGCCTTCTTCATAAAGACAGACCACATCCCTTCATCTGATTGTCCGCACTCGATATACTGTGCGTGCAGCCGTTGGTTCTCCTTGTACCGCCAGATGCGCCGGGTCCTTTTGAACGTCTTTGAGGCATATGGAATACCGAAGAACTCCGTGAACAGTGGAGCGGGCCCGCGGTTATTGTTTTCGGGAAGGGATGCGAGACGAAAGAATTCAGCGATGTCACAAATGTAGAAGTCCGTGGGCCAGAGACGGACATCTTCCACGCTGATAGGGTTGGCATTGGAGTCACCGTGTGAGCGCACGCAGCCTGTGCTTCCCCACTGAACTATAGACTTGAGGGGGGAGGAGGCACTGTTGTCCGCGCCCGACTGTGTGTCTGAGTCCATCAAGAAGGCCCGGGAGTCAGAGGGAAGGGGACTCGGATCCAGCCGGACCAGGCTTTGATGGTCGATATCAAGTTGCTCAGAGATGATTGACGGTGAAAGGACAGAAAGAAAGCGGCGAGGCATAACAAAGTTGGTATGCGGCTGGGTGAGAAAACGATCGTGAATGATGAACTTGAAGAGAGGCTTTCTGGGTGCCAGTGGTGGAAGTGAGGCGCTTCTGGACAATGACATGGCAGGCTTCTACCAGGATTGGAGCTTGAGAAAAGGGTGAATCAGATACATTGTATGTGAAAAGGAAGGAAGGGACGGGATACAAGAAAGACGAATTGACTTGATGACAAGGAGCGAATGCGCCTGGGAGTGACTATGAAGCCATTAAAGCATGCTTGAGGCGAATTAAGGATCACATACCCGATACAATGAATGTGGTGATGGTAGAAAGGGATGGAGCGGCGGGCGAGCAGGAAGATGAGAGGAAGATAAATGTTCGACCCTCAGATACGGTGGCTAGCAAATCATGTGATCGATTAGATAACCGGTCTCTCAATGACATCATCATGTCCGCTGCTTGCGCTACAGTAATATCCTTGTCACGGTGCTACTAATTAGACGTTCTTGCCACTGGTGTCCGCCACCCCCACCCCGCCCGCCCGCCCAATACAAGTAGTAAGTAGACATGCGAGTTAATGGACTCCGGCTCATAGCACGATCCATCG